>DF362068.1:27930-41012 GCA_000787875.1 Solanum virginianum
AACCGTTCTCTGGTGACTTGACCCTTTGCCTTGGACTTAAGTTAGAATGGCATCCTAATGCACCTTAATTCATTAGGTGGCAACTCTTCAATTAAATCAAATCCATAAAGAGTCTTTGCCACGACGTCGTCTAGGTTTCCATCTTTTTGCGAGAAAAAATGGGGCGCGACAGAATGACGACTCCGCTGGGGATACTAAGTTCTAACCGTAACGTGTTTCTTTTTACGTGGGTTTATCTATTTTCCTTATTTGTTTATTTGCTTTTCATAATTATTTATTTTTCTTAATTAGTTCACTTAATTGTTTATTTGCTTTCCTTAATTGTGTATTTACTTTCCTTAATTATTTATTTTTCTTAATTATTTACTTGCCTTAATTGTTTATTTGCTTTCCTTAATTATTTACTTGCCTTATTTGGTTATCTTTCCTTAATTAATTTATTACCCTTTCTTTTCCTTTCCTTATCCCTCTAACTCCCCCTTCCTTTATTCCCCCTAACTCCTTTTCCCTTATCCCCTCTAACTCTCCTTCCTTTATTCCCCCTAACATCCCCTCTAACTCCCATTCCTTTATTCCCTAATATCTCTCTAACTCCCCTCCTTTTATTTATTGCTCTAATTATTTGTTTAAATACATGCTAATTGTTACCGCCTTGATAAACTGTCATTCCGCTCATACATTTCCCCAGTTGGGACCTTCTTCTTTTTTTTTATGGTTATGTAGTGCCTTTGTACTTCTCCCGCCTTCTCTTCAAACCCAAATTTTAGAGTGTAATCACTTGCGTGATGAATGACAGATAGTCTTACTACCGTTGGACCACGTGCTTCTCACATAGGAATACCCAGTCCATGTCTAACCCATTCTTTAGAAACCTAGGGTAGAGCTATCCACCCCAAAGTGTAGGCGATGCATGCATAAGCCCTAGGTAGTTTGACCCTCCGGCGGTTAAACTACATAATAGTAGACACCCTATTTAAGTCTAGAGGGTCCAATCACCCTCTATGTGTCTATGTGGTCACGATAGTTTAATCCAAGCCTAAAATTTGTTAAAATTGAGTTTAGAACTTTCCTTTTCTTTATTTATGTGCATAAAACTTAATGACATTCCCAAACTTTGCAAATACTCAGATGGTAGTGGGCATAGATCACAGACTTCGAAGATGGTGGGGAAACATTAAGAAGGATCGTGCTATTGATGTTACTCGGCTTTTAGGAGGGTTGACATATCTGATATACATTATCCCTGATCGCTATTCGATCAAGTTACTGCTGAAATTTTGGGATCCTGCTAGGACCATCTTCAAATTTTGTGACTTTGAGTTAATACCCATAATTGAGGAGATTGGTGGGTTAACTGACTTGCCTTACTGGGGTAGGAGCACGATCATCCCTCATAGACAAACTCTAAAAATGTTCATGAAGAATTTAGGTTTAGTGTACGAACCTAAGATAGCTTGATTGAATTTTGAGTGGATTTCATTGCATTATTTGTATGCTCGCTTTGGTCATCCAGATAGCTATGGATAGTTCAAGAGTGAGTGTCCATGTTCAGCGACAAAGTGGGAGATACACCGCATGAACACCTTTGCGATCGCATTGCTGGGCACTCTAGTCTTTTCGAGAGAAGACAGAAATATAGATAGTCACCTAATCTACATCGTGCACAATTTGTCCAAAGGAAGAAATGTTGGAGGGAACACCATTGTGCCTATGGTATTAGCAGAAATGACAAGGTCCTTGTCCAAATATTTGTTCCATCCAACATCAATGAAGGAGAAATGGCTCACATAGTTGGGCAAGTGTTCGAGGCATACAAGATATCATTCCACGAGGAAGAGCTCCCGCCTGAAGGGACCATCCATAACCGAGCTCTTTACATCACCGCCCAGAACCAAAACAGAGTAATTACTAAGGCTTTGGTTGACCCAGGTTCTGGACTAAATATTTGTCCACTTGGAACTATAACAAGGTTAGATGTGGATCTAGCAAAAATTCAAACCTATAAGATGAATGTGAAGGCCTTCGATGGCTCCCAAAGGGACACTATAGGGGAAATCACCCTGGATATAACTATTGGTCTAGCAACTTTCCCTATCGCGTTCCAAGTGATGGACATTCTTGCTTCCTACAATCTGTTAGTCAGATGCCCGTGGATTCACATGGCTAGAGCAATACCTTCCACCCTCCATCAATGTCTAAAATTTGAGTGGGAGGACGACGAGGTCGTGGTGCACGGGGAGAAGGGGTATCCCGTTTATGCTGTTGAAGGGCAAGGCCATATGAACGGGGAAATGTTCCACACTATTGAGCTGGTAGGAGATATTAAGCCAAAGCCATGGTATAGCCAGAAGATTTTGAGCATGCCACTATGGTTGGGCTACAAGCCAGGCAAGGGGCTAGGTGCCAGACTTCAAGGCATACCTGAGCCAATCTCTCAACCTTTCAAAAATGATACCTTCGGTTTGGGGGGCTACGAACTAAGCAAGGGGATAGGGGCCAAATTTCAAGGTATACCCAAAATAATCTCCCAACATTTCAAAAATGATACCATCGATTTGGGTTATGAGAGAAAGGTACCTACGAGGATGGGAGAATGGGACTTCGAACTGCAACACCCTTTGGCATTATTATATCAAACTTTTCAATCTGCTGGTTTCCTCGAGAGTAGTCTAGATGAAGAAAGGGACCTACTAGAGAGTGTGAGGAACCTATTCATAACAGAGGATTTTTCTTATGAGGCCAGCAAACCTCGGGTAGAAGAGGAAGAAGATGTGAAAAAAGAAGAAGCAAGAGTAATGGACGTAATGAGTGTGATGCTAAACTCAGGGTGTGAGCCAGGAAAAGGTCTGGGAGCCACACTGCAAGGAATCACTGAGTCCATAAAGCCTTTACATCATTCAACCACTTTTGGTCTGGGATATGCTTATACTGCGAAAGAATATCTTGACTAGGAACCCCTTCCAGCTGGGAGTTATTATCCCCTACCAAGTCCCTTACCACTCCTTTTATGCTGCGAAAGAATATCTTGACTGGGAACCCCTTCCAGCTGGGAGTTATTATCCCCTACCAAGTCCCTTACCACTCCTGCAACAGATTTTTCAATCTGCTGGGTACATGAATGATGATACCAAGGATTTACTAAATGAGTTGCAAGGTTTGTCCCTGTCAGAGGTCGAAGAAGGTAGCTGCAATGTCGTAAACAACGAGGAGGAGGAGAAAGCCCCAATGTAGAGAAAGGCCACGGAGACCATCATCAACAACTGGACCACCACCCCATCCAGATCGCGTCGGGCACTTGGGTAGCAATGGAAATTCATCAATTTTCTTTTATACTTTTCAAAATAAAGACTTTGTCATTGTCTTTTATGTTTTAAAAAAATAAAGACTTTCTTATTTCATTTTAATATTTGCAAATTAGTAAACTCAAAGTTTGGCAATGCCTTTCAAAATAATAAAGTCTCTATTTTACTTATTGTTGATATTATTTTATTTTACTATTTTGTTTCTTTCAAAAAAATTACTTTTTATAATGTTGAATTTGAGATTGTGGCACATAATGAGACTGCACAACATAACATAACTGAAACGAAGGCAATGGATGAAAAAGAGGAATACAAAGAAGTTGCTAGAAAGATTGAGGAATTCGAGGGAAAGCCTAAAGCAAATCTAAAAGAAACGGAAGTGGTAAATTAGGGCAATTCTGAAATGGTTCAAGAGACAAGAATCAACATTCATATGTCCGAGGAAAAGAAAAGAGACTACATCCAATTCTTGAAAAAGAACAAGAATGTCTTTGCTTGGTCCTATGCAAATATGACAGGGTTGAGCACTTCAATAATAGCCTATCGATTGCCTACAGACCCTTCCTGTTTGCCGATGAAGCAGCAACTTAGAAAATACAAGCCTGATTTGAGTTTGAAAATCAAAGAAGTAGTATCAAAATAATTGGAGGCCAAAATTCTTCAAGCAACCAAGTATCCAACCTGGCTTACCAACATTATGCCTGTACCCAAGAAAGATGGTAAAATTAGAGTCTGCATGGATGATTGAGACCTTAACAAGGCTAGTCCTAAAGATGATTTTCACTCCCAAACATACACATTCTGATAGACAATTGTGCTAAGCATGAAACACAATCATTTATGAATTGCTTTACTGGCTACCATTAGATCAAAATGCATGAGGATGACGATGAGAAAACAACCTTCATTACACCTTGAGGTGTTTATAATTACAAAGTGATGTCATTCGGGTTGAACAATGCTGGGGCTACTTACATGAAAGCAATTACCACCTTATTCCATGACATGATCCATAAAGAGATTGAGGTCTACGTGGATGATATCATAATCAAATCAAAGAATGGATGTGACCATTTGTTTAATCTTCAGAAATTCTTTGACAGGCTGTGAAGATACAACCTAAAGTTAAATCCAGCAAAATGTGCTTTTGGGGTTCCTACCGAGAAGCTGCTTGGTTTTATTGTCAGTCGTTGATGTATAGAACTTAATCCAATAAAAATCAAGGCCATTCGCAATCTCCCCCCCTCCGAAGAGCAAGAAGAAAGTGATGAGTTTCTTAGACAGACTCAACTATATCAGTAGTTTCATCGCCCAGTCCACTGTCATCTGTGAGCCAATCCTCAAACTGCAGGAAAAAAGATGCTGCTATTAAATACACCCCAGAATGTCAAGAGGCATTTGACAAGATCAAAGACTATTTATCTAATCCTCCAGTGCTGGTCCCTCCAGAGTCTGGTAGGCCTTTGCTACTATACCAGTCAGTCATGGACAATGCTTTTGGGTGTGTTTTAGGGCAACATAATCAAACAAGAAGAAAAGAGCAGGTAATCTACTATATGAGTAAGAAGTTTACATCATATAAGTCTCGATACTCTTTGATCGAATGCACGTGTTGTGCTTTGACTTGGGTAACCCAGAAGTTGTGGCATTATCTCTCAGCACACATGACATATTTGATCTCAAGAATGGATCCTTTGAAGTACATTTTTCAAAAGCCCATGCCCACATGTAAATTGGCAAAGTGGAAGATATTGCTAAGTGAATTCGACATAGTCTATGTCATACAAAAGGCGATGAAGGCACAAACGTTAATCGATCATTTGGCAGAAAATCTTATAGATGAAGAGTATGAGCCTCTGAAGACTTATTTCCATGAGGAAGAAGTGGCCTTCGTAGGAGAAGACATCTTTGAAGAATACAATGGTTGGAGGATGTTCTTTAATGGAGACAAGAATCTCAACGAGTCAGGCATCAGAACTGTTTTGGTTTCACCAACAGGTCAACACTATCCGGCATCAGCAAAACTCAAATTTCATTGCTCCAGCAACATGGCTAAGTATGAGGCTTGCATCTTGGGTCTTCGATTAGCCATCAATTTGGACGTCCAGGAGATTTTGGTAATAAGAGACTCAGATTTGTTGATCCGCCAGGTACATGGTGAATGGGCGGCAAGAAATCGAAAGCTTCCACCATATTTGGATTGTGTACAAAAGCTTTGCAAAAGGTTTACTAAGGTGGAATTCAAACACATTCCACGAATACAGAATAAGTTTGCAGACGCTTTGGCAACATTAACTTCCATGATTCAGCACCCTAATCAGAATTACATTGATCCCATTCACATTCATATACATGAGCAGCCCGCATGTTGCTTTCATGTGAAGGAAGAACCAGATGGGAAACCATGGTACGATGATATCCAGGGATACCTGAAGAGTAGAACTTACCTAGAGAATGCGACAAAAGTACAAAAGAGCACAATTAGGAGGCTAGCAAACCAATTCTTCTTAAACAGAGAAATCCTATACAAGAGAACTCCCAATTTAGGTTTGCTGAGGTGCTTTGGAGCTAGAGAGGCATCTAGACTAGTAGAAGAGATTCGTGCAGAAACATGTGGAAAAGAAGATCCTCAGGTCCGGATATTTTTAGTTGACCATAGAGACAGATTACATTTGCTATGTTCAAAAGTGTCATCAATGCCAGACCCATGCCGACATGATCCGAGTTCTTCCCAATGATCTCCATATCACTAACTTACCCTGGACTTTCGTAGCCTGGGGCATGGATGTCATCAGTCCTATCGAGCCAGCGGATCAAGCAGACACAAATTTATTCTGTGGCAATTAACTACTTCACCAAAATGGGTTAAAGACACATCTTACAAATCTGTCACCAAGAAAGTTATCGATGATTTTGTCAAGAACAATATTAGTTGCTGATTCGGGGTGGCGAAAACAATCATAACTGATAATGGTGCAAATCTCAATAGCAATCTAACGAAGGAGATTTGTGAAAGATTCAAGATCAACTATCAAAATTCCACTGCATATAGGCCCCAAATAAATGGAGCAATAGAAGATGCGAATAAGAACATCAAAAGGATACTACAAAAAATGATCGATAATCACAGGCAGTGGCATGAAAAGCTACCATTTGCACTATTGGGGTATCAAACTACCATTCAGACTTCTACTGGGGCAACACCTTACTTTCTGGTTTATGGTAATGAAGCTGTAATTCCTGCCGAGGTTGAAATACCATCTCTGAGAATCATTCAGGAAATGGAGCTGAGTGACGCCGAATGGGTACGAAGCAGGTTTGAATGATTAACACTGATAAATGGAAGATGGATCAATGCCATCTATCACGGACAACTGTATCATAATAGAATGACTCGAACATTTAACAAGAAGGTCAAATTGAGGTATTTCTCTCCCGGGCAATTAGTTTTGAAGAAAATCTTTCCAAATCAAGATGAAGCGAAGGGCAAGTTTGCACTAAACTGTCAAGGTCCATATATGGTCCATCGTGTCTTAACTGGAGGAGCACTTATACTTGCAGAAATGGATAGTGAAATCTAGCCTAGACCCATCAATTCAGATGCTGTAAAGAGATACTACATTTAAACTTTGTCTTATGCTCTTTGTACTTGGAACTACGTTAGACCTGATTCCCGTTTAAGAGGGATATGTAGGCGCTCCTATGGAGTTCGGTCTTATCATAATAAAATCTTTATTTTCCCTCTCAACACAAGATAACTAGGGCAGAATTTTTGAGACAAGCTCAAAAATTCACAACGAAGCAACACAGATCTAGCAAAAGAAAGTCTAAATTTTGCACTGGGTATTTCATAAGTGCTTAATCAATTGGATGTTGGGTTCTTCTCAAACTGTGCCACTATCAAGGATTCAACCTCACTTATAAATTATCAACTGGTTTTTTTAATTATTTTCAAAATATATAAATACATACTATTTTCAAAATTCAAATGTTATACTATGTACCCAAGACAAAAGCCCGACAAGAGTCTGGATATCAACAACAAGTGGAGTGTACCAGCCATGGCCAAGGACAGATCAACCTTTTCCTTTCATAAACAAATAATTTTTCTTTGAATGCAGAAAGGACACATATTTCAACATTGCTCGAACAAGCTCATGTCAGTAAGACAAAATATTACTCTACGTTTCGCATTGCATTTGAGCCTGAGAATGACATCGCATTGGCTCGATAATCCTACATCTGCATCTTGGCCCGAGATTTGCATTGCATTACATTGGCCCGAGAATTTGCATTGCATGTACACAAATTCGCATGATATTGGTTCAAAAATTGCATATGCCCAAATTTTGCATAATATTGGCTCGAGATTTGCATTGCATTATGCTAAAAAATTATATTTTATTGGCCTGAGAAATTGCATGTGCCCTAAAATTTGCATTGTATCATGCCCGAAAATTGCATTTGACATTTTGGCCTGGAAAACTGCATATGCCCGAATTTTGCATACTCAAGGCCCGAGATTTGCAATGTATTGCATTGGCCCGAGATTTGCAATGTATTGCATTGGCCCGAGATTTGCAATGTATTGCATTGGCCCGAGAATTTGTGTTGCATGATATTGGCTAGAAAATTGCATAATTGCATATGCCCTAAAATTGGCATTGCATCACGTTTGGAAATTACATTTTTTTGGCCCGAGAAATTGCATATACCCTAAGATTTGCATTCCATTATGCCCGAGAATTGCATTTTGCATAATATTGACCCTATACCTTGCATATAATCGAAGTTCTATTTGCGTTGGCCCTAAAAAGTACCTGACATATTATACTCCTAAGGCATCATAGTCCAAAGGCATCATTTTCATGGCCTAAGGACATCATTTCATGGCCTAGGGATTTAATTTTTGCATATCATTCCCTAATGGCGTCATAGTCCAAAGGAGTCATCTCCATGGCCTACGGATATCATTTCATGGCCTAGGGATTTAATTTATATTCATTATGATCCGAAGGTGTTATCGTCCAAAGGCATCATCTTTCATGGCCTACAGATATCATCTCACGACCTGAGGATATATTTTACGATTAGAATGGCCCAAGACATCATAGCCTAAGACATCACCCTTATTGTCTTATGGCAAATTTTATAGTCTAAATGGGAACTTGCATCATATTTACGCATTATTTCACTACTTAATATATGCACTTTAACCATTTTATCTAGTGTTTTAAGTTTACAGATTCGTGAATTTTGTGGAGTTCCGTAGATTTTGCTAGTTGATTCGAATATATGTTTTTTTATACTATTCAAACAACAATACATCATTGACCTTTTCTTTTACACTATCCGTACTATCCCTTGCTCTCACTCTTATCCCTCCCGGAACAATATCCTGTACTCTCGCTTTTCATACCATCTTATCTTTCCAATTCAAGCTACTATCGTTCCTACTTTAAGATCTGCACCGTTAATTTTTTTTAGGATTTTCATTCGTTCTTAAATCTAGAACTACACACAGCCTGATTCTTGTATGACCAGAGATATGTTAACAGAAGTCTTGGCCGTAATATTTTTAACAAACTCTTTTGTTCTATTTGGTCCCTCCGATAATATTTCCCGGTCGGATAAAATTGGCTAATCTGTCAACTTTCTTTGCTCGACAATTCATCCTTCATTCCCGAGTAAAGAAGGGGCAACTATTGACACCCAATTTTGACCAACCTCTAACCATTTTGGATTGCCATTTGATTAAGTATGCATTTTAAAGCTATTTAAAATAAATAAATTTATTTTTAAATTTTTTTTCCAACAGTCACATATTTTTTTATATTTTTTATTTTATTTATTCTCTGCACATCAAAAATCATAAATCGTCTCTAACTTATAGGGTTAATCAGTATCATGTTTATATATAGTATTATGTATTGATCAAGATTGTCAAATTCTTTGCGAGTTTAGTCAATATTCTCAAAATATATTTCAATTCTAGCCAATCCCTATGTAATTCCTTTCAAATCTAACCTAAATTGGGTCAATTTGTGACCTAATTTTTAAGTTCCAATTCAATTTCATATTAATTGAACATGAATATCCATTTTTGAATCACGATCCGACCCGATTCTATAAAATTAATCTCGTGCGTTGATCTATTTTCATCCAACGGACCAAAGTAATGCTATTTTTTATTTCCATTTTAATCCCCTATGCCCCCAAACCCTTGGTCACTTCCATTTTCTCCATCTTTCTTAACCAAAGCCAGCGCCCTTTTACTCCATTTTTACTCCATCTCGTTTCTCACTTTTCCGGCGAAGTCACCTTCTGGAAACAACCTCCTCTCGTCGACCCCACCATTTGGAATAACTCTAAAACTGCCAGACCTATCCCTCACCGATAGCCTCCTTTCAAAACCCCTAACCTGTCGAAAAATGCCACCCCATCTCCCTCTTCCTCGCTGTCCCTCTCCCTCGCTGACCGGCAGCCACCGGCGAGATCTCTCCAAACCCCATGTGACAAGCCCCCCTCTTCGTCTCTCATTTTCTCTCCTTAAACAATCGACCCAAAAACCCCAAACCAAACCCCTTTTTGCGACTTCAAATTCCATTCAACCCTCTCATCCGGTCGATCTCCATCATATAACAATCAAACTTCGGCCAAGATCACGAGAGTTGGATCGAAGTCTATCCAGGTACTGTTGTTCAAAGTTTATTATCTAATACTTCTGTTTATTTCAAGAGCCTTAGTTAAAATAGAGTATGATCCTTTATGCTGATTGTGGAACTGGAATTATGGTGATTTTGTGAACTTTTGGTCAAGTTCACATATACTTTTTTCCCTTTTTTTCTCTTCTCTCATTGTATGAATGTGACTGATGCCTTCTAGGATTAGAATGATTTAGTTGGACTGAGATTGGTGTTGATTCACTGACTCTTTGATTGATTTTTTTACGTAGTTGATTTTTCACTGACTTATTTTGAATAAATTGGTTCTTGTATTATTATGGCAAATTTTGCTCCAAATTAAATGGTGATTATGTGGATTTGACTCTAATTGACTTAATTTGTGATATTGGCTGATTTTCTTCAATCTTTGGTATTTGTTTTATTCAATTTAAGTTGTCTGTAATTAATTTTCAAGGAAAGTTTTTTTTTTTGTGCTGCAATTGTATAGGAATCTCTAGGTACTTCTTCCTTTTTTTTTTTCTTTAAAAAAAACTCTTCTTCTTATTTGGCTACTCTTCATATTTTGACTGAATCTTATTTTTATGTTTACTCTTTTTTTTATGGAAATATTTGATTGATTTGTTCACCTTATATTATGTGTGGACCTTTATGAAAAATTTTGATTGATTTGATTACCTTATATTATGTGTGGACCTTTATGGAAAATATTGATTGATTGGTTTGTCTTTTATTTTATTTTTTCTGCTCTCTTATATAAGTAATTCATCTTAGGACTTAAGACTTACCTTTATTCTACACAGTAAAGACTTTATACGCAAATATAAACTATCGTTATAGGCTCTCTGCTTGTTCTTTTTCTCTGTATATATATATATATTTATATATATATATATACACACACACACACATACAGTAAGGCAAGGAAGAAGAAGAAGAAGAAAGCTAAAATTGCGCCGCCTTTCGAATCCTCTTCGGTTCCTTATCGTTTAACTGGTAAGCTTTTTTTTTTACTTATTATTTTCAATTTTACTATTTTCCTTTTCTCTAACAGGTGTGAGAATTCAAGTAGGGATGTGAAGAGTCGCTGAGATGGGATGAAGGAGGCTTGAAGTTTTTCTTTATTTACAAGTTGTTTGTATTTTAATTTTTCGCAAGTGATGTAACAACATAGTGAAAATGGGGGTCTAGTATAAAGGGGGGGGAGGGGAAAATCTGTGTTACTTGCTTTTATTTTTTTGTTTCTTATTTTCTCTGCCGTTTTGTTTGATTAACAGTTTAGGCAAATTGAACTATAGGATGCGATTGTTTAAAAATACGTCTTGTGTGCATAAAAGATGTAATTTTATTTGAAACATGAGTAATTCTTTAATCAAGTATGTCTTTCTTTTAGTATGTTAAGGGAATTGTAGAAATCATGCCTATAGGATTTAAGTTTTCTATATTTTTAATATCATATTTCTAGGATTTGTCAATTTATGCATATCGGTGCTTAAAGTTATCCTTCACAAGTCTTAATATACTTTCTTTTTGGTGTCATCTAGAAATCATGTTTAGGATATATGTCTTTTTTTTAACATAGAAATCATGACTATAGGAAACTTTTTGACATGTTAGAAAATCATGCCTATAGGAATTTTTCATGACATTTTAGGAAATCATGCCTATAGAAAATTTCTTAGAAATCATATTTCGAAAACATGCCTATAGATTTTATCATTCTATTCATGCTATGTGGTTTAGAAATCATGTTTAGGTATTTTTTTTATTATTAGAAAACATGTCGCAGGTTTGTCATTCTATTCATGCTATGTGGTTTAGAAATCATGTTTTGGTATTCTTTTCATTATTAGAAAACATGCCTATATGATTTGTCATTCTATTCATTCTATGTGGTTCAGAAAATATGTTTAGGTTTAAATATTTTTCATTATTAGAAAACATGCCTATAGGATTCGTCATTCTATTCTATGACTTAGAAATCATGCTCAGGTTTCAATATTTTCATTAGTAAGCATGCTCATAGAAATTTAAATGATAAATGACATTTCTAGTCTAGTCTTAAAAGTTATGCCTATAGGAAATTTTTTGTGATGCATACACTTAGAATGTCGCTTTGCATTGTTTGTGTGTTTTTCAAGCATGTTAGGTAGTAATTTGTTTAGAGGTTGTGTGAGACTCTTACATGCTAAATGACGTCCTTATGTGTTTTTTTTTGACGGGAGGTCCTTTAGGTTGTGACTAGATTCCTCTTTAGTCTAGAACCACCAAAAATAGAAGTCCAATGTCTTTTGGATGTTAGGAGGGACGCTAGGAACTTTACGGAATGGTTAGATTTTTTTTTTTTCATTTTTTAGTGTGATTTTAAGCTAAATAAATAAATTGACTTAGGAGAGAGGTAGGGGTATATTGGACCCTCGGAAAGGATGACTCTATACTTGCGCTTTAATAAGCCAAACCTCAATTTTTTCCTTAGGCTTAATTAAGCCATGTTAGCTAAATGTATTCAAAAGCCAAGTAAACTGATCCGAGTGGAAATTAAAGTGCTTAATTTATTTTTCATTTCTTGTTTGTTTTAAATGTTTGGGGTAGTTAGATTTTATTTACTTATTTACTTTCTTCTCACTTATTTGTTTGATTTCTTTCTTGTTATCATTTAGATCTAATTAAAGTAATTTCCTAAAATAAGAGACCCTACTTGTTTTATTCCCCACATTATTAAGAGATATGATTGGGACCCACCTTTGCGGACCTCGAGGGATGCCTAACACCTTCCTCTTGAGGTAACTTGAACCCTTACCCATTCTCTGGTGACTTGACCCTTTACCTTAGACTTAGGTTAGAATGGTGTCCTAATGCACCTTTATTCATTAGGTGACGACTCTTCAATTAAATCAAATCCCAAAAGAGTCCCTGCCACGACATCGTCCAGGTTCCTATCTTTTTGCGAGAAAAAATAAGGCACGACAATGCTTTTCTTTTGTTTGAGAAAGAATTGAAAATTCATTGATTTTCATAGTAAGTATATGGTTTGACTAGTTTATCAATAAAAATTAGTATCTCAACCTATGACCTCAACATAGTAGAAAAATTCATT
>DF362067.1:33774-46018 GCA_000787875.1 Solanum virginianum
AGGAAATAATCTCTCACACTGATAAGCCTACTAAGAGCATTGGTTACCACATTCGCCTTGCGGGGATGATATTGCACGCTCATGTCATAGTCCTTAAGAAGTTCCAACTATCTCCTTTACCTCAAGTTAAGATCCCTTTGAGTGGAAATATATTGCAAGCTCTTGTGACCGATGAAAACATCAACATGTACCCCATTTAAATAGTGTCTCTAAATTTTCAAAGCAAATACCATCATCGCTAACTCAAGATCATGAGTAGGGTAATTAGTCTCATACACCTTCAATTGTCTTGATGCATATGCTATTACCTTATCATGTTGCATAAGTACACAACCCAATCCAATTTGAGAAGCATCAAAATACTCCACAAACCCATCTAAGCCATTCAGTAGAGTCAAAATAAGAGCCGATGTACGTTAATCCTTCAATGTCTGAAAGCTTTTCTCACATGCATTTGACCAAACAAATTTAACTTTCTTTTAGGTAAACTTAGTCATCAAAGATGAGATAGATGAGAACCCTTCAACAAACCTCCTATAATAGCTAGCCAACCCAAGAAAACTCTAAATATCTGAAGGAGTCAATGGTCTAGGCTAATTCTTCACGGCCTGATATCTTCTTCGGGTCAACCTTATTACCATCACTAGACATCACATGACCAAGAAAAGCTACTTCACCCAACCAAAATGCACATTTACTAAACTTGGCATACACCATCTTATCCTTTAAGGTTTGAAGAAGCAACCTCAAATGATCCATATGCTCCTGCTCAGTCCGGGAATAAATAAGAATATCATCAATGAAGACGACCATAAAACTATCAAGGACTAGCTTGAAAACCCAATTCATAAGATCTATAACTAGTTTAAAGTATCCATACCTAGTTTAAAGTATCCATACCTAGTTCAAAACATTATCTTGGGGATATCACACTCTCTAACCTTCAACTGATAATACCCAAAACGGAGGTCAATCTTCGAGAAATGGGTAGCCTCTTGAAGTTGGTCAAATAAATCATCAATTCTAGGCAACAGATACTTATTTTTTATGACCACCTTATTCAATTGCCTATAATCAATGCACATCCGAAGAGATCCATCTTTTTTTCTTACAAATAACATCGGAGTACCCCATGGAGATATACTTGGCCTAAGACTTTTAACGACTTTTAATCAATGCACATCCGAAGAGATCCATCTTTTTTTCTTACAAATAACACCGAAAATGCCCATAGAGATATACTTGGTGTAATGAAGCCTTTCTCCAATAAATCCTTCACTTGATCTTTCAATTCCTTCAATTCAGTCGGTGCCATATGATTAGGAGGAATAAAGATGGGTTGAGTATCCAGGAGAAGACCTATGCCAAAGTCTACTTCCCTTATGGAAGGAATAGTGGGCAACTCCTTGGGGTACACATCTGAAAATGCATTCACTACCGGAACCTCTCAAGAGTAGGTGATTCGAACTCTATATCCTTAACCTTCGCAATATGGTAAATACACACCTTGGAGATCATCTTCTAGGCCTTAAGGTAGGAAATAAACCAACCTTTCATAACAAAGTCACTACCCTTCTATTCAAGAACAGGCTCATTTAGAAGTTGGAACTTGGCCTTTCGGGTTCTACAATCTATAGAGGCATACAATGCATGCAACCAGTCCATCCTAAAAATCACAATAAAATCAAACATCTCAATTTTCACAAGGTCATACAGAAAAATTTTATGCAACACAGAAACAAGACAACCTCGATAAACTCCATGAGAAACAAAAGATTCACCCACGAGAGAATAAACCAAAAAGGGATCCCTCAAAATTTGGGGACTCAAACCAAACTTAACACCTAACGGAGGAGTCACAAAAGACAAATTTGCACCTAGATCAAGCAAAGCATAAGCATCAAAATCAAAGACTTTTAACATACCAGTTACCACATCTAGAGCCTTTTCAACCTTTTGACGGACATGGAGAGCACAGAATCTATTATTTCTTGGGTAAACACCTTGGGGAACTCTTTGCTGGCCTTGGACATGTTAAGCCACTTCACTTGGCCTCTATGAACATTCTTAGGGAAATCATCAATCTTTTAGTTCTTATCACCATACCTAAAGTAGGAGCCCAAATTCCTCCAACAAGCACCTGTGTAGGGCTTCCCACACTTTTCACACGGAGGATACCATGGTCCACCACCACTTGGTACCTTAGGAGGAGGCACTCTAGCATTAGCAACCCAAGATTTAGAACCTTTTGCCTATTAGAAGCGACCATAACCATTACCCTTAGAGTTGGAGAACCCACTATCAAATTGGGCTCTCCTAGGATCGTGGACCCTTCTCTCCTTGAGTTTTGTCCCTTTAATTTGCTCTACATAAACCATGAGTCTATATATATCCATATCTCGAATAAGCAACATTGTATGATACTCTTTCAAAAGCAAGTCAGAGATACTAGAAATGAACTTGTATATTCTTGCATGAAGATCAGCCATAAGTGTAGGAGCATACTTGGAGACCTTAGTGAACTTAAGGAAATAATCTCTCACACTGATACCACCCTACTTGAGTTTGATAAACTCAGTCATCTTGGCTTTCCTAAGCTAAAGTGGGAAGAAATGATCCAAAAAGGCTAACTTGAATTCCTCCCAATTAATAGCATTGCCACAAACCCTCTCCATCGACCATTGGGTATACCATATTTGAAGCATATCTTTCAACTGATAAGCAGCCAACTCAACTTTCTCCTCAGAAGTGACACCCATAACATTCAACACCTTCGTGAGCTCACCAATGGACTCTTAAGCATCCTCATCAACCTTTGACCCATAGAACTCTGGAGGACTCATTCGAGTGAAATCTCTCACCCTTGAGGCTGGAGTGGGATCCCAAGTAAGATTATCCTACCTTAGAAGTCACCACCTGGGAAAGCATGGCAAAGGTCGTACGGAATTCACCATTAGAGATAGGCTTTTTTATAGGTCCTTGAGGTGCTTGACCCTTGTTAGCTAGGGCCAGTCTTAGTAGGGAGCTCTTCCTCGAGGCATCTTCTATAATGGAGCAATGACACCATTAAGACAAGAAAAACCAAACATATGATCCATAGCATCACATATGACGTGAAGAAGTAAGTCAATTCCTAGAACGTCTTCATTGCCTCCCACTCATAGGCATGATGCACTTCACACCTATGAATAGGACTTTACTTGACGTGACATGTTGTACTTCGAGTATTATTTACAAACCTAGTTCTCTAAAACTAAGCTTATCATGATTTCGATGTAAGGTTTACGAGTAACATGGTGAATGGGAACCCGAGAATCTCCAAACAAGCTTCATAGTATCCATAGTCACATCATCAATTTGAAAGCATATTCAAATAATAAACACATAGTTCTAAGGGATGGGAGAATAGGACTCATGCTACGAGGATACCATAAGGAATGGGAGTAACATGAATTCACAAATCATGTAGCACATAAATACTAAGGGGTAGAGAAGAATGACTCACTTTATGGGGGCAATTCAGGGCTTAGGATTTTTCACATCATACATATATTCATTTCACAAAGCTCATAACCATTTCACATGATAGTAACCAATAGGTAGCTAAGACATAGTATAACCTCCAATCACAATACATAGCATATAAGTGTAGAGGAGTTTACAAGATGTCCAACTATGACTCTAATCATAAGATAGGGGGGCCCAAGATATACCTCTAACTCACCCTCAAACTAAATAAAATAAGTAAAACACAATAGGTACAGGAGTAGTGGTTTATCCTTGGAAGATAGGACTCACACAAGCAGCAAAACTTGAGATCCCAAATTTGCACCTAGATCAAGCAAAGCATAAGCATCAAAATCAAAGACTTTTAACATACCAGTTACCACATCTAGAGCCTTTTCAACCTTTTGACGGACATGGAGAGCACAGAATCTATTATTGATATACGTAGTCCTCGGTCGCTACATGGTGAGATTATGTAGGCGAAAGTATGCGTTAGTACATTTGAATGTAGATGACAAGGGCACATAATATGGAAGGAGACATATAGCAAGAGATATAGTATACGATATGCCATAAAATCAATGATGCATGTAATGCACAAATGCTCATATATAGTAGGGATATGACCTAAACCGACAAGAGTAAAGACCAAGTGAGATATTACTTTAAATCCTGATGAAATGCCCTCACTGATAAAGAGGTGGTTTACTTGCCAAAGGTAAACCATACTTCACCTTATGGGCATCCCCATTTTTTATGAAGCAACCTTCCTTACGGGCATCCCCACTTCGGATAGGATTTTAACATATAGCATATCATATCATTTCTTTCTCTTTGCGGTTATCCATATTTCGAAGTCAACCTTTCTTACCAGTATCCCCTTTTTAGATATAATTTTTACATAACCAATGCTAGGCACATAGTTCAAGAAAAGAGAAGGAGACCTTAATCCATCGGTGCTAAGTTGTCATCCCACAAAGCACATACACACACACATACACATACACACACACATATATATACATACTTGCAAAGAGGCTATAGTCATTTCCAATTCTTTCAATGCACATTTAGGCTCAAAAGCCAAATCATAGTTCATAACCATAATAGTCATGCATAGGAATAGCTCACTTACATATATAAAATAGTGCAAGCACTCAAAATGCTTAAAGATCCATAGTCATAGATATTTATGTGATCACATTCTTGTCAAAACCAATATCTTATCAAGCATATTTACATAAACATAATTGGGCTTTACCCACTTCAAAATTTTCATAAAATCCAATGCTCATGAATGTATATGCTATGACTGAGATGAGAATGGCATGGATAATAGAGATTCAAGCTTAAATTAATAATTTATTATGAAATTAAAGTAAGGCCATAAGTAAAATTCACATTTAAATTATAATATATATTATCCATGCACAAAACAAGATTTAAATAAGACATGCGCTTTCATAACTTCATAATCTCAATGCAAACCATCATATTAGGGCTTAAATCTACTTAAGATCATCAACAAAGCATATCACATACATCAATTGAATTTAATAAATCATAAAATTGAAATTCCATATTTAAAGTAGCTAAAAATTTCATGAAATTGAGTATAAAAGATTTTGAGTCTTCTTGGTTGAAAGGGACCAAGAATCAACCAACATACCTTAGATAATGAAGAAGATTCAAGAAGAAATTTGGTAAAGAAAGAGTCTTTCCTTGACCCCTCCCCCCAAAGCTTAAAACCCATAAGAGTTCTTTGAAGGAGACTTGAGAGAATTTTCAATTGTGAAAAATGAATTTGAATGTTAGGAATATAGTTTAGGTCATTAGGAAGTCTTTAGATAGCATAGAAAGTCTCAAAAGAACAAGTTGAAAAAATTGAATATTTCCATCTCAAGGAGGGGTATACAGTTTGTTTGGCACCACATGAATGGTGTACTCACCCATGAACAAACACTTAGAAAAAAATCACTTGACGAAGATCTAGAATGATAATCCCATTCTTCAAAAAAATTTGACGAAGTCACTATACAGAGGGTCACACAAGCCGTGTGAATCTAGACGAGCAGTGTACCTAACTGTGTCCCCCTCCTTAGAATAATTTCACGATAAAGTTCTAAGATGGTGATTCTATACTTAGAAAAATTTTCATTCCGAAAGCTATATGGGGGGCTTCATGGCCTGTGAAACTTCACATAGACTGTGAGAAAGGCCATGCCACCATACGTGGTCCCAAATGGTAGGATTCCAATCTTAAGGCATGCCATACATGGCCCATCACACAGTTGGAGATCACTTATAGGTATCTTCTATTATGAAATATGAACATAAATTATGTTAGGATTTTATCAATTATTGATTGATTATGCATGAATATTTTTTTTAAGCTTATTCCATGAGTTAATCTATGTCTATTTAGATTATTCATGGTTTAATTTATGAACATTATAAACTATGGTGAACTTTTGAGATGGATTTCATGATACCCAAATTAAGGGTTTTATTACAATATTAGTTGGCTGATTTGAAATGATTTTACAATTCTTGTTATACTCTTGAGTTGTATGATCTTGAAAAAGTATCGTGAACCCACCATGCGTTTGATGAAATGATATGATAAGAATTCTCAAGTTATTGATGATCTATTACATGATTTTACAAGTCAAGTTGTTGATGATGAGCTATTGAGCTTTTATGCTAAGTTTTATGCTCTTGTGAATTGTGAAGCCTACTAGAAAGGGTCATGAACCCTATTGTATACTTCACCCTCTAGTACAAGGCAAATGTCTATATGAAGGGGTCATGAATCAAGTTGTATACCTTACACTCATGTACGACTTATTATGATGTATTACCTAATGTCTATGTGAAGGAGTCATGAACCATATTGTAAGCATTACCCTCATGTATGACTTAATATCATGCATTATCCACTACTTATTAGTAGGGGTCATGACTCATTCTATACTTCTCACCCTCTAGTACAAGGTATTTTAATGAACTAATCACGTTACTCTATTGTTTTGAACAAGATATGCAAGTATGGTTATCCTCAAGCATCGTTACACTTACGTATTGATCAAATATGTCATATTGAGATTATGCCCATTGCCCTTATGTATGCATTTCAAATAATATGGCTTACATCTTTGTTACATTGCATCTCGTATACTTAGTACATTCAAATGTACTAACACATACTTTATGCCTACATGATATCACCATGCAGAGACTAGAGCTCCTATCGATAATTCTCTTTGACATAGCTAATTCGATTCTTTGAAGAGAATTTTGGAGAGTCCTCAACTCCAAGGATAATATCTACTTTAACTCATGTTATGTTGAGAGTTATTCTTTATGATGGATACTTATTATTATGAGGGTGAGCCCGAGAAGTGTCTTGGTCCCCGCTTCATTCTCTAGTAGAGGTGTTGTTGGATACTTTGTTTGTATGTGCTTGTGAGCTTGACTCTCTTTATGTTCATATGTTTATGAAAGACCTCCGTTAGACCCACCTCCCTTTTCATAATTGATTCTTGTTGATGCTTATTTTTATTTCCCCAACAAGGATGTGTACAAGATATGCTAAAGAGACTTGTTTGGGTTGCCTTCGGACTTATTATTCACTGTGTCACATCTAGGCCCTAGGCTTGGGTCATTACAAGCTTTGTATTAGAGCAATAGGTTGTTAATAGTCCTCAAAAATCTAACACACCATGTCGATTAGAATCTTATTCATGGTTGTGAAGCGCGCCACAACTATGAATCGGAGGCAATGAGGTGTTTTAGAAAATATTTCAATTCTTCATGATATATATTGTGCTTTAGAACAAAAGATAAGGCTTCTCCCCTAGTGAATTCTCTTTGATCTTCTAGATCATGACGCTACTAAGAGGAAGACTAAGGATAGCCCGTATATCAGAGGAGCAACCTGCCCCTCCCACTTCTCAAGCTCATCAAGAGGGAGGAGCTACTCAAGTTGAGTTCTGGAATGCTATCACTATATTGGCCCATGCTATGACCAACCAATTAAATCAAGGGGCCCAAGATCCTCATGCTCCTAATTCGGCCTCAAGAGTGAGGGACTTCACAAGGATGAACCCTCCGGAGTTTCATGGGTCCAAAGTGGAGAAAGATCCTCAAAAATTTATCGATGAGGTGTATAAGGTTCTACCTATTATGGGGGTGAATTCAGAGGAGAAGGGGAAACTAGCGGCCTATAAACTTAAAGGTGTGGCTCAAGTTTGGTTTGCTCAATTGAAGTGGAGAAGGAAAATCATGATGTTATTCCTTGGGGGAGTTCAAGGATGTCTTCCATAACCGGTACTTCCCTATTGAGTTAAGAGAAGCTAAAATGATGGAATTCATGAACCTCAAGCAAGGTTCCATGAGTGTGAGGGAGTATGCCCTCAAATTCAACAAGTTTTCCAGAATATTTATGGAATTCATGAACCTCAAGCAAGGTTCCATGAGTGTGAGGGAGTATGCCCTCAAATTCAACAAGTTTTCCAAGTATGCTCCTCAATTGGTTGCCGAACCTAGATCAAGGATAAAGAAGTTTGTGTCGGGAGTATCCGACTTGGTGAATAAAGAGTGTCATGCCACCATGCTAGTGAGTGATATGGAGTTGTCTCAACTCATGATGTATGCCGAACAACTTGAGGGGGAGAAGCTTAGAAAGAAAAGAAGTGGAGAGTTCAAGAGGACTCGGTTTGAGGGTGGATTCCAAGGTGCCAAGGGTGGCCATTTTAAACAAGGCCATAAGTTCCAAGGTCAAGGGTCCTCCAATTCTCCTAATAAGAGGTTTTCTAATGATAGGGTATCTAACCCAAGGTTTCAAGGTGGCAATGGTGGGATGACTAATCCTAAGTGCCAAAGGTGTGGGAGAAACCATGGTGGTCCATGTTTGAAGAAGTTTAATTCTTGCTTTGGTTTTGGTGGAATAGATCACAAGGTTGTTGATTGTCCTTATGCTCAAAATAAGGGTAGAGATGGTCACCCTCAAGGACAAGGTGTTAATGTCGATCAAAGGAAAAAGAGAGGCCAATAAGGGGGTGCTCCAAGGCACAATAGGTTATATGCTCTCCAAGGAAGGCAAGGAGTGGATAAGGTGTCCAATGTTATTATCGGTATATTAAAGGTTTTTTATTATGATGTGTATGTATTGATAGATTCAGGTGTCACTCTTTCTTTCTTTACTCCTTTTATTGCCAAAAAGCTTCATGTGTGTCCCAAATATATTGTTGTGTGAACCTTATGAAGTATCTACCCCCGTTGGTGAGTCCATTATTGCTAAAAGAGTCTATAGAGATTGTCCCATGTCTATATTATAAAAGGTCTTGCCTTGTGATTTTGTTGAAGTAGATATGGTGGATTTTGATATTATTCTTGGGATGGATTGGTTACAAGCATATCATGCTTTCACTGATTGTAGGACCCGTAAAGTAAGATTTCAATTCCCTAATGAGCCTGTTCTTGAGTGGGAAAGTTGTAATTGGTGGTCAAGGGTAGATTCATTTCTTGTCTTAAAGCCTAAAATTTGATTTATAAGGGTTGTATTTATCACCTTGTAAGGATTAAGGATGTTGATCTAAGGTTCTTCCTATTGAGTTGATTCTGATGGTCAATGCGTTTCTTGATTTTTTTCCGATGAGCTTCCCGGTGTTCCTCCCAAAAGGGAAACAGACTTTGGTATAGACCACCTTCCCCATACACAATAACAACAACAACAACAACAACAACAACAACAACAACAACAACAACAACAACAACAACAACAACAACAACAACAACAACAACAACAACAACAATAACAACAAGAATAATAACAACAACAACAATAATAACAACGATAATAATAACAATAACAATAACAATAATAACAACAATAATAACAATGATAATAACAATAATAACAACAATAATAACAATGATAATAACAATAATAAGAAGAAAAAGAACAACAACACCAACAACAACAACGACTAAAACAACAACAACAACAACAACAACAATAATAATAACAACAACAACAATAATAACAATAATAATAACAAGAATAATAACAACAATAATAAAACTATAATAATAATAATAATAATAATAATAATAATAATAATAATAATAATAATAACAACAATAATAACAACAATAATAATAACAATAACAATAATAATAATAATAATCACAATAACAATGATAATAATAATAATAATAACAATAACAATAACAATAATAATAACAATAACAATAATATAATAATAATAATAACAACAACAACAACAACCACAACAACAACAACGACAACAACCACAACATGGGCTGGAGTGAAGTTGCAATTTATTTTGGCTATAAGTGTGAAATCTGCCTCAGGAGCTGTCAATTAATATTGGTGACATGGCTGCTGATCTATTTGTTTCTATTTCTAGAAGATACGATTCTATTTTAGTCTTTCAATTTAGAATTTCCTAGTTTTTAGGTAAGTAGTTGTTGGAAGAGTTGATTCCTAGTTATTAGGAAGTTCTATTGTTTTAAGTTACTGCAGTTTTGTTAGGAGTTGCTCTATTTAAACAACTCTTTTTTATCTTAATAAAATATATCTCTATTGTTCTTCTATTGTTATGTTTTTTTCCTCCCTAAACAAATACAAATTGGTATCAAAACCCTTACTTCTTAAGGGACTTGTGAGAGACTTGTGAGATTTCTTTTCTGAGTGTTTATCCAAATCTTTGGCTGCAAACACCATTCAAATAATAGAGAATGCAGATTCCTTTTTAGCTATGGCTCTGCCAATTTTTGATGGAGAAAATCATCAAGCTTGGGTAGTGAAAACGCCGACTTATTTGGAGGCATACGATTTATGGGAGGTTATTGAGGAAGACTATGAAGTGCTTCCTTTGCAGGGGAATCCAACCATGGCTCAAATTAAAACTCATAAGGAAAAGAAGACGACTAAGTCCAAAGCTAAATCTTGTCTCTTTGCTGCAGTTTCTGTCACTATTTTTAGCAGAGTAATGACATGTAAATCAGATAACAAATTTGGGATTTCTCAAGAAGGTGTACGAGGGAGATGAAAGAATCAAAGGAATGAAAGTGCTAAACTTGGTCAGAGAATTCGAGATGCAGCAAATGAAAGAATCCAAAACCATTAAGGATTATTCTGATCGGATACTTTTGATTGCAAATAAGGTAAGGACACTTGGAATTGAACTTAATGACAATAGAATAGTTCAAAATATGCTTGTAACCTTACTTGAGAGATATGAGGAAACTATTGCTTCATTGGAAAACAGTAAAGATTTGTCAACGCTTAGCTTGACAGAGTTATTAAGTGCTTTGTAGGCGCAAAAACAACAAAGGATGATGAGGCAAGAGGGATCCATCGAAGGAGCCCTGCAAGCCAAGTTTTAGCTTGGTTAAAGTTCTACTAAGGGAAATAAAAGGAAAAGGAAAGAAAGGAAACTATGAAGCTACTTCTGCAAGAAATAATGTTACTGCCACCAGTTGTAACAAAGAAGGCAAATATCCTTCTTTTCGATATTGTGGGAGGAGGAATCATCCATACTTCAAATGTTGGAGAAAGTTTGATATGAAATGGTGAAAGTCTTAAAAACTTGGTCATGCTGAGATTATTTGCAAAGAGAAGGCTGTCACGTCCCAGCTTGTGGGCCGTGACTGACACCTGTTTGGGGTGCCCAAAACACAATATCGGATCAAACCCAGAATAAGTTACTATTCATTTTCAGAAAATTTGGGCAGAGTTTTTTTTTGTTTTACTGACTAGCCACCTGAAATAGAAAACAACAACGAGCCAACAGAGAAGATCATAAACATAAAAGATATGTATGCGGGCCGACAAGGTCACCGCTGCGGTCCTGCCGCCTAATAAACATAACATGTAAACAGATTGTCCAAGTAGGTGGTGTATGACTGCACCTGCGGGCATGAAGCGCAGCCCCCGCGGAAAGGGGGTCAGTACGAAAGACGTACCGAGTATGTAAAGTAGGAAGCACATATAATTATCAGCATAACCAAACAGAACATAAACATAAGAGGTACAGATAGTTCCAGAGTAACCGCGAAACATAGACTTAGGATGTGCATATAGTGTTCAAAGTGACAGACTGAGCATACACATAGGATGTGTTGTTCGTGCACGTGTCAAATCAGAGTTCGGCTTATTTTCAAAGAGTCAAGAAGAGGTTTGCGAAGTCTTCCATATACCAAACAAACATCAACAGACCAGAAATGATGGCGACCTCTACACACGCCACCACAGCATAACACCAGAACAGAGGAGTAGGATAGTGAACCGGTGTTACCGTCATCACAGATCCAACAAAACAGAGGAGTAGGTGGTGAACCGGTGTTACCGTCGTCACTGACCCTACCAAAAGTATGGCTTAAAGCCACAAACCAAAGGCCCAATCACACCATAAGCCACTAAGCGAAGTCGGCCCTCGGGCGAAACCGACCCGCCGTATCCAACCACCATCGGAAACATATATATATATACACACATATAGTATATTACGCACGACCATAACCGGCCCGGGAACCGGTGAACGAAATTATAGGGGCACGAATAGAGTAGAGTGGACATGTGCATAAAAGCACCTTTTTGGGTTTTGTTTTAGCTGCAATTCCACATATGAGGACAACGTTTTATTGGATCAAATTCCCTTTCAAAGTCCATTATCAAATTTATTTTCCAATTCTTTTATGAGGGTAT
>DF362066.1:708-16662 GCA_000787875.1 Solanum virginianum
TATGCTGTGGTATGGCGCATGTATGGAGGTCGCCATCGTTTCGGTCCGTTGATATTCATTTGGTATATTAAAGACTTTGCAAACATCTTCTTTGACTCTTTGGAAATAAATTAAACTCTGATTTGACACATGCACGAACATAACATCCTTTGTCCATACTCAGTCTGACGCTCTGAACGGTATATGTACACCCAAAAGGCTATGCTTCTCGATTACCACAAAGCTATCTATACATCGTGTGGTCAAATTATGTTTGGTGTTGCTAATAGTTATATGTACTTTCTGCTTTACATTCTCGGTACGTCTTTCGTACTGACCCCCTTTTTGTGGGGGCTGCGCTTCATGCCCGCAGGTGCAGTTTTACAGGATAGCAGGCCTCCAGTTTAGACCCTCGGTTGCCAGTATGTTGGACACCCCAGACGGGTGTCAGTCATGACCCATAAACTGGGGCATGACAGATTCGTTAACTCAACTACCCTAGACAACATGACTTTAATCAGGACATTGCATAAAGGATGGTAACTTAGGTTCTTCTAGCCCTCTTATGAAGGTGAAGGTCAAATTTCACCATGACGCTTGGTCGGCAACCATGGTGTGCCAACTAACCATTACCCATTGTTCCAATCAACCTCCCCTTGGTCAAGTTTGGTTGATTAGATGAGAACACATCAATTGAATTCAATCATCTACTTCCCTTTTCCTATTCGTCACTACCTTAGTCGGGATCGTGATAGTAGGTGGGGTTTGGCATTGGCCACCACCAAACAACATTCAAAGTGAAGGGAAATAAATAATACATGAAAATACCCAACCAAAGAAATGCATAAAGTCTAGATTATTTTAAGTCAACTCCTCATGGTTCCCACAACCCCAAGTTGTGGGTGCCTAGCTAATCATGGCTAAGGTAAAATCAACAACAATGAATGAAAAAGACATGGTTGAGAAACTACCCAAGAATAATGAAGAACAACACCTCTTTGATTTTGAAATTACAAGCTTGGATTAATGAAAGTTGAGTACAATGTGATTTTCAAATCTCCCAAAGTGGGTTTTCAAATTAAAAATTGAAATCTACACTAAACCATAGAAAAGTCCTAAGAATATTCACGAGAGAATACGACTATCAGGGTGAGCTAGGAGTCGTAATCGGGGTTTCATAGTTAGCACTTGGCATTTTAGACTTGACTGCTATGACCCACTCTATGATTCATTGCTTGGGCTATGTCTCGTATGCTCCTCTCGTAGTCTAGGCTTGTAGTTCTTGGTCCAATTCTTGAACTCTCTGGAATTTGCTATGATCCCCACCTATACGAGTCATAGTGAGACTTACAACTCTTAGAGTGATCTCGTATGGCTAACCTCCATTTCTCAGATTTCTGATTTTTCTCTCTGGAAATTTCTACGAAGGGCACCCTACGACTCGTAGCATGAGTTATGCCTCGTAGAATGGCTAGTATGTCCTTGATCAAAATATGCATTTTTCTTCCCAAAATCATGCCAACCTGTATTGTCTGCACAACTAACACAATAACACATTAAATAATAAAAATCTGCATTAAGAACTTGCTAAATCCCTAATTTTAGGCATCAAATGTGTTGTATTTAGACAACACATTTGAGGCCCTCTATGGTAGGAGATGTAGATTACCGATTGGGTGGTTCGAGGAGATGTAGTTTTATTTTGACAGCATATCAACACACTCAACTTAGAACTATTTATTGTCCTCAAGTGATGACTAGATCTAAGTAGAAAATGAGAAACGCATAGCAACTACGGTAATGGAATATACATCACCTAATTCCAATTCTGGTACCCAATTCTCATTTTCACACCTGATTGCAAAGCTACCAAGCAAACCAAAACAGAATGATGCATTCGGCAAACCAACTATGGAAAGTCAAGAAGTATTAACAATCCAGAATCACTGAATGAGTCAAAGGTCAATCATGCAATGCAGATGCCCTCACATAAAAGAAGTCCCTCTATCTTACTCAAAAAGCATTCAAAGTTCAGGGACTGTGCAAGCATCCTCACTCTCAGAAACAAGACTCATGCATGATAACCAACACCACAGGCTTGCCCCCATACTCATACTCTAGACTGATTAGTTGGATTAGAATCACTTTAGGACTTACTAGGCTTGTAACATAGCTCATGGGGCTTTGGCATGACATTTTAGGCAAGTAATGACTAAAAGCTATCCTTGAACCACTGTTTTCTACACTTTTACCTCCACAACTTAGCCATTTTCATTGTGTCCTCCCTTATTCTTCATTTTCAAGCTTTTCGAGGTGCTTTCTTTTCCTTTTTTTAGCTGTGCCTTATGTTCGAACTCATTTTTGCTATTCTTTGCAACTCAAGGCAACTTTTCTTTCTTTTTTTTTCACCTGGCACATGATTTTCTCTTCCTTTGTTTCTTTCCCTACTAAACATCTCATTTTCATTACCTTACCACAATATATGCCAGCCTCAACTTAGGCTTTTGGCTAGAGATGAAGTGCATAACATCTATTCCCTAAACCAGGGCCACTATTTGTAGCCACCCTCAACTTAGGCTTTTGGCTAGAGATGAAGTGCATAACATCTATTCCCTAAACCAGGGCCACTATTTGTAGCCACCCTCAACTTAGGCTTTTTGCCTTAATCAAGGTTCACATGCTCAATGATAGACCAGGGCCAATATGAAGGTATTTCATAAAAGAATGCTAGGTTAGTTAGGTGTTAAGAAAGAACAGGTATATGTAAAGCTCAAACATTTGGAACAAGGGATCAGCCACTACATTTGGTAGGTTATTTAGGCAATAATATCGTGGTGTCTCATAATATTGTGGTGTTTCTTGTCTAGGATAGATGTTAGATGTACTACTTCCCGATTTAGTTTATGATCTAAGATCCTTTCCCAATCAACCACATCTCCAATCAAATCTTAGAGTAGTAAGGCAAGTTTTGAATCGGTACACAATGCATGAATATGACAAAATAGGCTCACACACACATGGCATTGCATGTGCAATCACATAGACTCACAGGTCATGCTTCAAGCATCAACTTACCTTCTCTTTATGAGAAAAAATATTGCAAAATAATCATATGCAAGATTGCAATTGTAACCAACAATACCAAAAATTTTGAGGGTACCCAATTTTCAAAAACATTCATAAAACAGTTCCAGATTATATACATGCCAAAAGATATAAATTATCTACACTACCAAAACATGTCGGTTCAACAAGAAATAAACTCATCTACAAGGTAAAAGAAATACGGCAAGAAAACCTTGGGATCAAAAATAGGGGATGTTATGGACTAAGGGCTACTTAGACTTTACCCTAATCCAAAGCATCCCACACCTCACCAAAAGATGATACTTTGTCCTCAAAGTAAATAAATATCAGTAATAAGAGAAACAATGGGCATACCTTGGGTTGCCTCCTATGAAGCGCCTGATTTAGTATCGCGGCCCGATGAGATAAACTTTAGTGCTCATGCTTCTTCAAGGTCCCAATACTCCACTATCTTAATTTCCTCCATATCACCTATGTATAGCTTGAATCTTTGGCGACTAACCTTGAAGATTTTTCTATCCTTGCTTTCTAACTCTATGGCACCATGACTAAAAACACGTACTACTCAGAAGGGCCCTATCCACTTAGATGTGAGTTTCTTGGGAAACCCTTTCAACCTGGAGTTGTAAAGCAACACCATGTCACCTGGTGCGAATTAGCGATTCTTGATTCTGTGATCATGTTGAACCTTCATTCTTTTCTTATACAAGACAGAGCTCTCATATGGTCTTAGCTGGAACTCATCAAGTTAATTAATTTGCATTAGCCTAGATGTTGCTGCTTCATTCCAATCGAGGTTTAGCTTCCTTAGTGCCCACATTGCTTTATGCTCAAGTTCAACTGGCAAGTGAAATGCCTTTCCAAATACCAATTTATAAGGGACATACCAATCAATGTTTTAAAGGTAATTTGGTAGGCCCACAATGCATCATCCAACTTTTGAGACCAATCAGTGGGATTCGCATTCACAGACTTGGATAAGATTTGCTTAATCTCTTTATTTGATACTTCTACTTACCCGCTTGTTTGGGGATGAAAAGGCATTACCACATGATGCTTTACACCATACCTCTTAAGGAGAGCCTTGAACAATCTGTTACAAAAATAAGAGCCTCCATCTCTGATAGTTGCTCGAGGTGTTCCAAACTTGGGAAAGATGTTTCTTCGAAGAACACCTGTGACATTCTTGCCCCCATTGTTTTACAAGGCTGTGGCCTCCACCTATTTAGAGACATAATCTACAGCAACTAGGATATACTTATTCCCATGAGAACTTACAATGACTCCACCCTCTCTTTGACATTTGTCACAAGACTTAACATAATCATGAGCTTCCTGATTTATAAACGACCATTAATATCCGCACTGTAGCACCTTATAGGATGTACGAGCTCCACTATGATGGACACCAACCAACGATGAGTGGCAAGCTTTAAGAATGCTCATCATTTCCACTTTCAAAACACATCTACATATGATCATAATAGCACATATACAAAATAGGTATGGCTTATCCCAAAAGAATTTCTTCACATCATGCATGTACCTGCGACATTGATAGGTATTTAGATCAGGAGGCACAATATCACTCACCAGATAATTAGCATAATCTGCGAACCAAGAGATAAGATCAGTGAGGATGCCAACACCCTTTCATTAGGAAAGGAATCATCAATATCAAGACCATCACCAAACTGCACTATAGCTTCATCCTCTAATCTGGAAAGGTGGTCGGTAACTTGATTCTCTGACCCCTTTCTGTCAATCACATCAAAGTTAAATTCTTGCAATAGAAGTACCCATATGATTAGCCTAGGTTTTATATCCTTCTTAGCCATCAAATACTTGAGTGTTGCATGGTCCGTGTGCACTATCACCTTGTTTCCCTACATGTATGATTAAAACGTTTCAAATGAAAGACTAGTGTAAGCAACTCCTGTTCAGTGACTGTATAGTTTTTCTGGGCTACGTTAAGTTCCTTACTAGCATAGTAGATAGAATGTAGAATCTTATCCATACATTATCCCGGTACCATACTTAAGACAACTCGACTAGAATCACATATTAATTTAAAGGGCTTCGAATAATCTGGAGCCACTATAATGGGTATCGAAGTCAACTTTCTCTTAAATTCTTCAAAATCTTGCATACAGGCATCATCGAAAACAAATTTGGCATCTTTCTCCAATAGTTTGCACAAAGGCTACAAGATCTTGGAAAAATCCTTTATGAAGCATCGGTAGAATCCCACATGACACAATAAGCTCCTAACACCTTTTATAAAGATCGGTGGTGGGAGTTTCTCAATAACTTCAATTTTCGCTTTATCGACCTCAATGCCTTTGCCAGAAATTCTATGACTAAGCCCAATACCTTCCTTGACCATGAAGTGACATTTCTCCCAGTTCAACACCATATGACTTTTGACACTTTTTGCAAAACATCATGCAAGCGTAACAGACACTCTTCAAATAATTGGCTAACCACACTAAAATCATCCATGAATACCTTAATAGTACTTTCCACCATGTCCAAATAAATAGACATGATGCATTTTTCAAATGTCACCGGAGCATCACATAGCCCAAATGACATTCTCTTAAATTCAAGTGTGCCATAAGGGCAAGTGAAAGTTTTCTTCTCTTGATCCTCTGGTTCAATGAAAATTTGATTATACCCTAAATACCCATCAAGAAAACAGTACCAACCCTTCTATGCAAGTCTGTCAAGCATCTGATCCATGAATGGCATAAGAAAATGATACTTTTCTATGGAGGTATTGAGCTTTCAATAGTACATACACACTTTTTTTCTTGTGATTGGCCACGTAAAAATCAACTCATTTTTGGCATTTGGCACCATTGTGATACCCCATTTTTTTGGAACACACTGCACGGGACTGACCCATTCACTGTCGACAATAGGATAGATTACTCATGCATCTAACCACTTGATGATTTCTTTCCGAACAACATCTTGCATTGGAGTATTCAACCGTGTCTGATACTCGATGTTATGCTTGTAATCTTTGACTAGTTGAATGTTGTGTATGCATATTCCTTGAGGTATATCAATTATATCTGCTATTGTCCATCCAATATCCCTTTTGAATTGTTTGAGCACTAATACAGGGGCCTCTACTTGTTCTTGATGCTGATATTCACACTCCAATAAGAAAGCGATCGCTAAATTTAAATTTCCATATATCTCAAAATGCATTCATTATTTTGAAAATTCGACTTCACATCCGTGATTAGTGGGTCAAAGTTAGGTGAAAAAAGATCTTTCACTGATTTAATAGGGAATATAGGGTTTGACTGCAAGACTTCACTACCAATCATTCCAAGTATCTATAGCTAAAATCATTAAAAGGGGGGATTTTGTGATTCAAGAACAAAAATAAATAGACACTATACTATGATGCAGGAAAACACTAAATTTTTGGGACAACTTGGAAATTGTGTTCCCCATGGTTCGTTGACTCGATTAACCTAGATAATATAACTACAATTAGAGATTGGCATGCATTATGATAACTTAGGTTCTTCCAGCCCTCTTATGAAGGTGAAGGTCGAATTTTACCATGGCACTTGGTCAACAACTATGGCGTGCCAACTAACCATTACCTATCGTCCTAGTTAACCTCTCCTTGGTCAGGTTTGGTTAATTATATGAGAACACATCAATTGAATCCTATCATCTATTTCCCTTTTCCTATTCGTCACTACCTTGTTTGGAATTGTGATATTTGGCAGGGTTTTGTGTTGACCACGACCAAATAACAATCATAATGAAGAGAAATAGACAACACATGCAAAACCCCAATCAGAAAAATGCACAAACCTAGGTCATCTAAAGTCAACTACCCATGGTTCCTACAACCCCAAGTTGTAGGTGCTTAGCTACACATGGCTAAGGAAAAACCAAAAAAAAATGCAAATACAAGACATGATTGAGAATTTTAGGCAAAGTAATGAAGATTGAAGGAACCGTATGTTGTAAACCATAAGCTGGATAGATTGACAATAAGTACATAGCAAGATTTGGAATCCCCAAAATTGGGTTTTCCAAGAGAAAAATGAAGAACTTTGCTAGAACCCTAAAATATTCTTGAGAGAAAATTCAAAGGCACATTCAATGTCTCTCCAAATGGAATCTCATTCTTCTTCACCTTTTCAAATAAAACCTAACTTAAAGTATTTATAGTAGTTACAAGTTTAACCCTAAAAATTACATAGAAAAGACAGCTCGTAGCTGGCATGCCTTACAGGTATGACTCATAGGGTGACCTACGAGTTGTAATCGATATCTCGTATCAGGTTCTTGGTATCTTTGACTCAATTGGTACAACCCACTGGTACAAGTCATAGCTTGGACTATGACTCATATGCTCCTCTCATAGTATAGGCCTTCAGTTGTTGATCCAAAGTTTGGGCTCTCTATTTTTTGCTACGAGTACACCTATACGAGTCTTAGTCAGACTTAAAACTCATGGGATGGCCTCGTAGGATTGACCTCCACTCAACAGATTCCTGATTTTTGGTCTCTGTTTCTTGCTATAATAATACCCTATGACTCGTAGCTTGGGCTACGACTCGTAGGTGAACTCGTATATCCTATGCTTCAACAAAATTTACAATTTTCCTTCAAAATCATGCCAACCTAACTTTTCTGCTAGAACAACACAAAAACACGTAAAAACCATAAAAATTCATAGTAAGAACTCATAACATCCATTATTTTACGCATCAAATGTGTTGTATTTTGACAACACATCAACACCTTCAACTTAGAATTGTTGCTTGTCCTCAAGTGATGACTCAATCTACGCAGACAATAAGAAATACATAGCAACTATACCATGGAATATACATCATTAAATTCTAATCGTGGTACCCAACTATTATTTTCAAAATTAGAGTATAAAGCTACTAAGAATAATAAAAACATGACGATCAATCTGGCAACCCAACTATGATAAGCTAAGGAGCATCAACCATCCATAATCACAGGCTTAGCCATATGTTAATTAAGTAGTGTAACTGCCCTCAAAGAAAAGAAGTCCCTCTTACTCACTCAAAAAAACATTTAGAATTCAGGGATTAAGGAAGAAATCTCACTCTCACAAATGAAATTTATGCAAAATGACTAACACTATAGGCTTGCCTCTATACTCATCTTCTGGCTTGGTGACAAAGTAGATTTGGATCACTTTAGGACTTAAGGGCTTGTAACATAGGTTCAGGGGGATTTTGTATTCCATTTTAGGCTTGTAGTGACTAAAAGCTATCCTTGAACTATGTTTACTAACACTTTTGCTTTCATAACCCAACCACTTTTATTAAATCCACCCTTATTTTCCTGTTTCAAACTTTTCTCGAGTTCTTTCTTTCTATTTTCAACTATGCCTTTTTTTGGAACTCATTTCTTGCTACTTTTTCTCAACTCAAGGCACTTTCCTTTTATTTTTTCTTCACCCGACTCATGATTTTTCATTTCTTCCTTTATTTCCCAATTAACCACCTCATTGTTATTACTTTACTACTATAAGGGCCACCGTCAACTTAGGCTTTTAGCCTGAGGTGAAGTATACTATATCTATTCCCCAATCCAGGGCCATAACTTATAGCCAACCTCAACTTAGGCTTTTAGCCTTAATTAAGGTTCACATGTTCTAGGATAGACTATGGCCAATATCAAGGTATTTCATCAAACAAGGTTAAGCTAGTATGGTGTCAAGAAAGTATAAGTAAATGAGAAGCTCAAAAATTTGGAAGAAGGAAATCACTCACTCATTTGGTAGGTCATAGGCTAAAAGTAGGTTCACTAAAAGAACAAAGGCCTAAGATCCTTTCCAAATCAACTACATCCCCAAGCCACTTTCAGAGTAACAAGGCAAGTTCTTAGTCCATACATGATGCATGAATGCAGCAAAATAAGCTGACAACACACATGACATTGCACTCATAATCAAGTATAGACTCATACGTCTTACTTCAAGCCTTGGCTTACCTTCACATTATCAGAACAAACATTCCCAGATACTCAATAACCACAATCTCAAAAATTTTTTAGGGTACCCAATTTTGCAGCAAAATTTAAAAAGTATTTAAAGGCTATGTATATGCTAACAGATAATATTACTATGTATTTTCAAACTATCTACACTATCTAGAACATGTTGGTTCAATAAAAAATTAAACATCTGCAAAGAAAAAGAAACATGATAAGCAAACCTTGGGATCAAAAGTAGGGGAAGTTATGGACTCATGGCTACTCAGAATTCACTTTAATCCATATCTTCCGACACCCCACAAAAATAGAATGCTTTGTCCTTAAAGTAAAGACAAGAAGAAGAGGTACAAGGGGCATACCTTGGGTTGCCTCCCAGGAAGTGCATGATTTATTATAGCGGTACGATAGGAGGCTTTGGTGCTCATGCCTCTTTAAGGTCCCACTCTTCCACTATCTTGATTTCTTCTATGTCACCCATGTAGAATTTGACCCTCTGGCTGTTGACTTTGAAAATTTTACCATCCCTGCTTTCTAATTCGATGGCTCCATAACTAAAATTGTGTACTACCCTAAAAGGTCCCATCCACTTGGATCTGAGTTTCCCGGGATACCACTTGAACCTAGAGTTATAAAGCAACACTATATCTCCTGGAGCAAATTGGCAATGCTGAACTATCATCCTTTTCTTATACAATGCAAAGCTCTCATATACTCGTAGACTAAACTCATCGAGTTCATTTACTTGCATCAATCTAGATGTTGCTACTCCATTCCAGTTTATATTTAGCTTCTTTAATGCCCATAGTGCCTTGTGCTTAAGTTCAGCTGGTAAGTGACAAGCTTTCTTAAACAACACTTGATAAGGGGACATTCTAATTGGGGTTTTGAAAGTAGTGCAGTAGGACCATAAAGCATCATCCAACTTTCTTGACCAATCAGTGCTATCTACATTCATCATTTTAGACACAATTTGCTTTATTTCCCTATTTGATACTTCTATTTGCCCACTTGTTTGGGGATAGTATGGGGTTGCCACTTGGTACTTCACACCATATCTTTCAAGGAGAGCTTTGAATAGTTAGTTGCAAAAATGAGAACCTCAATCACTAATAATTGCAGCAGGTGTAGAGAACCTGCAAAAAGTATTTCTTTGGAGAAACCCATTAACACTCTTACCTTTATTGGTCGATAGAGCAACAACCTCTACCCATTTAGAGACATAATTAATTGCAACCAGTATGTACTTATTACCATGAGAGCTAACAAAGGGTCCTATAAAATTAATACCCCAAACGTCAAATAGTTATATCAGTAAAATAGGATTTAGATGAAGTTCGTGCCTTCGCGAGACCATGCCCTCTCTTTGACATCTATCACATGAGTTTGACATAATCATGGGCGTCTTGATGTATAGACGGATAATAGTAGCCATACTATAATACATTGTAAGCTGTTCGAGCTACACTGTGATGACCACCGACAAGTAAAGAATGGTATGCTTCAAGAATACTCATCATTTCCACTTCTGCACATATCTACAGATGATCCCATCTGCACAAATACAAAGTAAATATGGATCATACCAGAAGAACTTCTTTACATTATGCAAAAACTTACTATGCTGATGGGTGTTCAGACCAGGAGGCACTATATCACTCACCAAGTAGTTGGCATAGTTAGCAAACCAAGGTATAAGATCATGTGAGGTTGCCAAGACTCTCTCATCGGAGAATGAATCATTAATGTTATGTACATCATCAATCATCAATATAGCTTCATCTTCTAATCTAGAAAGGTGATCGACTACCTGATTTTCTTACCCCTTTCTGTCGATAACCTCAAAATTAAATTCTTGCAGAAGGAGTACCCACCTGATCAGTCTTGTTTTTCATCCTTTTTAGCCATAAGATATTTGAGTGTTACATAGTCTGTGTGCATGATCACCTTAGCTCCCAGCAAGTAGGAACAAAATTTTTCAAAGGCAAAGACTAAGGCAAGCGATATTTGTTTTGTGACTATTTAATTTTTTTGGAGACTCATACGTCTTACTTCAAGCCTTGGCTTACCTTCACATTATCAGAACAAACATTCCCAGATACTCAATAACCACAATCTCAAAAATTTTTTAGGGTACCCAATTTTGCAGCAAAATTTAAAAAGTATTTAAAGGCTATGTATCCACTTGCATCACACATTAGTTGTAATGGTTGTGACCAATCTGGAGCCACAATAATGGGCACCGACATCAACATTCTTTTCAATTCTTCGAAGGCTTGCATGCATACATCATCAAATACAAACTTGCCATCTTTCTCTAATAGCTTGCACAAGGGTTGTGAGATTTTGGAGAAGTCCTTTATGAAGTGACGGTAGAATCCTATGTGGCCTAAAAAGCTCTTGATACTTTTCATCGAAATTTATGGTTACAGTTTCTTAATAACCTCAATTTTTACTTTATCCACTTTGATTCCCTTGCCTGAAATTCTATGACCATGTACTATGCCTTCTTTGACCATAAAATGACATTTCTCCCAGTTCAGTATGAAATGGCTCTTAACACATCTTTGCAACACATCACATAAATGTAACAAGCATTCTTCAAAGGACTATCCAACAATGCTAAAGTTATCCATGAATACCTCAATAGTGCTTTTAACCGTGTCCGAGAAAATAGACATCATGCATCTTTGAAAAGTGGATGGGCCATTACATAATCCAAAAGGCATTCTCTTGAATGCAATAGTACCATATGGGCATGTGAAAGTTGTCTTCTCTTGATCCTCAGGTGCAATAAAACTTTGATTATACCCGGAATACCCGTCAAGGAAACAATACATCCCTTTTCTGCTAGTCTATCTATCATTTAATCTATGAAAGGCATAGGAAAATGATCTTTCTCGATCGAAGTATTTAGTTTTTTATAATCCATACATACTCTCCACTTAGTGATCGGTCTCATAGGGATCAACTCATTCTTTGCATTGGGCACTGCTTTGATTCCCCCTTTTTTTGGAACACACTACACTGGACTGACCCACTCACTATCAACGATTGTCTAGATTACTCCTGTACCTAATTGCTTGATGATTTCTTTCCTCACAACCTCTTGCATTGGGGGGTTCAACCTTCTTTGATGCTCAATGCTGGGCTTGTAATCTTTGACCAGTTGAATCTTATGAGTGTATATTCCAGGAGGTATGCCAATGATATCTGTAATTGTCCACCCGATGGCCCTTTTGAATTGCTTGAGAACGAAGATGAGAGCCTCTATTTAGGCTTCCTTTAAGTTTATTGTAATTATGACTGGCATTGTATTATTCTCTCCCAAGTATACATATTTCAAATGCGTTGGTAGTTCCTTTACTTCTAACTCTGGTGGGACTTCTAAAGAAGGCTTCGTCGGTGGCATTTCTCTGTTGCACAAATCCAAATCTAACCTAGCCTATTGTCTAGGCCCAAATGATACCTCAAGAGCATTCACCATTTCCTCATAAATAGGAATGCTACCACAATCAAAATTTATCAATATAGCTGCCAAAGGTTCAACTCCCAGCCTCAACTCAACAGGGATCTCCACTTCATTATCCTCACTAATTTTACAAATCCAACTCTAACATAGCCTGTTGTCTAGGCCCAAATGACACCCCAAGAGCATTCACCATTTTCTCATAAATAGGAATACTGCCACCATTGAAATTCATCAATACAACTTGCAAAGGTTCAACTCCCATCCTCAACTCAACCGGGATCTCCACTTCATTATCCTCACTAGTTTCAATCATTGAGACAACCTGAAACTCACAACCCCTTTTATCTAGTTGGCCCACTTGAAACACAACTGTCTCTTCACCAAACCTGAAGGTAAGCAGACTCTTTTCCATATCAACCAATTCTCTCCCCGTGGCTAAGAAGGGTCTCTCCAAGATAATAGGAATTGCAAAATCAACTTCACAGTCAAATATAACAAAATCTATAGGAAATATAAATTTGTCTACCTTGATAAACACATCATAAAGTATTCCCACAGGCTTCTTGACTGTTCTGTCTGTCATCAATAAATACATCTTTGTAGGAATAAGGTTTCCCAAACAAAGCTTTCTAAATATGGCAAGAGGCATCAAATTGATGCTAGCTCCCAAGTCATATAGTGCTTTAGCAAATTCAAGTTTCCCACTATGCATGGTATGGTGAATGCACCCATATCTTCACGCTTCTGCACCAAAAACTTCGTGGTGACGGCAGTACAATGCTAAAAATTTTGGGAGAGGACTTGGCGAACTTTGTGCTTCTTCTTGACCACATCTTTCATTCATTTTGCAAGTCCCAGCAACCTCCCAAGAGACTTAACTAAGGGGATTTCTACTGACAACTTCTTAAGCATCGCCAAGAACTGTTCAAAATTACCTTCCTCTTTTCTCTTCCCAAACCTTTGGGGAAAAGGTGGTGGGGGTCTTGGAAAGGTTTTATATTTTTTTGGTTGATCGCTTGTGCTAGGCATCTTAGTCTCCTCATTTACCCTCTTAATGCGGCTTCCATCTCCAACCATTGGTGCAGGAAGATCAATAGCGCTTTTGCCACCTTGAGTCATTATTGCCAAATAATACCCTTCATTCTTAGGTTTTTGAAACTTATTGCTTGGTAAAGTACCCTTTTGGCATTGGTTCAACTGCGAAGAAACTTGCCAAAATTTTGTTCTAGTTGCATAATCGCCACCAAGTGAGACTTTATTTTTTGATTAATACTTTAAATATCCACTTTCATTACCTTCAAGGTCTCATCTTGGTGACCGACTCTCTTTAATAACTTGTCAAACATCTCTTCAAGCTTATAAGTGCTTGGTATTGCATCATGATTGTGGGGCGACACATAAGGACAATTTATATAACCATCTCTTCTACCTTATTTGGCATCTGGCATCCTCTCTCTTTCATAGTAAGCATCTCGGTTATCTCTATAAGCAACATCATGGTTGTAGTGCTTTTAACCGTGTCCGAGAAAATAGACATCATGCATCTTTGAAAAGTGGATGGGCCATTACATAATCCAAAAGGCATTCTCTTGAATGCAATAGTACCATATGGGCATGTGAAAGTTGTCTTCTCTTGAGTTTATTTCGAAAAACCGCCACTTGATTACTCATAAAACAAGCATCTTCATCAAAGAATGGATCTTCATAGTTAAGAGCCTTAGGAGGTTGGTGAGAGACCACTTTGACACTTGCTTGGTTTTGCTTCAAGATCAAGCATACTTGTGCGAAGTTGAGCAACATGCTCTATAATCTCTTCATTAACCTTTTCTTGCTCATTGTTGGTGTTGATCGCATAAGAAGTTTTCATCAAACATCGCTCCCATTGACCCCATGCTCGGTTGGTTTTTGCCACTTGATTAATCTTTGTGGCTATTAATGCAAATGGTTGGTCAAGAAACATGCCTCCCATGATTGTGTCGATGCAAGCATGACTATTCTCATCAAGTGCTCGATAGAAAATCTTAACCAAGTCATCATCAACAATCTTGTGATCGGGGACCATCCTCATTCATTTGGTAAATCTCTCCCATGTTGTGCTAATAAAGTCACCCGACAATTGCTCAAAGTTGTTTATTTGTTCCTTGAGCTTCAACTTCTTAGATCTTTAGAAATATCTTTTAAGAAACACTCTTTGAAGCTCTATCCAACTTGTTATTGTACCCGGAGGAAGCTCAGACAACTACACTGCTACATTCCTAGTCTGTGACAATGGAAACACCCACAAAGCAACGACATCAAAAGAAAGATTTTATGTCCCCATGACACTCTTGCAAACAAGAACAACGTTATGGAGAAGACGATGGGGATCCTCTGAAGGTAGCCCTATTAATAACCTACAATTTTTGAGCATTTGAAGTAATGCACTTGACATCGAGAATTTAGTGCCTACCAGTAGTCGAGAAAACACTATCTCACCAATAATATCCATAGGGATAGGGTTCAAGCGATATTGGTTCCATCCATAAGTGTTCTCCTTGAAGTCCCTAAGCTGTGGTCTATTATCCCTTGGTGGTTGATTCTCCTCTCTTCCTATATCATCATTCATATTCATATCTTCCTCAACTATGATATCTTCATTCACTTGAACCATTCTTCTAAAGAGTCGATGGATGTCTAAATTGATCAGAACTAAGGGATTGCCTTGGATCCTTGTGTTGGGCATACAACATAGTACACCCTGGAATTAAAATCAAACAACAAAAACAAAAACAAAAGTAAAATACAAGGGAGTCTAGAAATTAACACTTGAACTAACTAATAGTGAAATCAAGTCAAAACCTAGTCATATTCCCCAGCATTAGCGCCATAATTTTTTTGATGCTGATGTTCACGCTCCAATAAGAAAGTGCTCGCTGTCAGTAATTAACCTAACAAAAGGTTAGAGTCAAATCTACAGGGAATACAGGGTTTGGTTGCAAGACTTCACTACCAATCATTTCAAGTATCTATAACTAAAATCTCTAAATGGGAGGGGGTTTGTGATTCAAGAACAAAAATAAATAGACACTATACTACGATGCAGGAAAATACTCAATTTTAGGGACAACTTGGGAATTGTGTTCCCCATGGTTTGTTGACTCCGTTAACCTAGATAACATAACTATAATTAAAGATTCACATGCAGGATGGTAACTTAGCTTTTTCCATCCCTTTTGTGAAGGTGAAGGTCGAATTTCCCATGACGCTTGGTTGGCAACCATAGCATGCCAACTAACCATTACCTATTATCCCAGTCAACCTCCTCTTAGTCAGGTTTGGCTGATTAGATGAAAACACATCAATCAAATCCTATCATCTATTTCCATTTTCCTATTTGTCACTACCTTGGTCGAGAGCGTGATAGT
>DF362066.1:31499-44833 GCA_000787875.1 Solanum virginianum
AAACCCTTTCCTCCGATACCCCAAATTGGACCCTGGTGTTTGTTTCGAAAACCCGCCACTTGGTTACTCACATAATAGCCATCCTTATCAAAGAATTAATCATCACACATAAGAGTAATTGGGGGTTGGTGAGCTATTGCCTTCACATTAGCTTAATTTTGCTTTAAAACCAAATCTATGCTCGTACGGAGTTGAGAAAGTTGCTCCATAATCTCTTCATTGACTTTAGCCTGCTCATTATTTGTGGTAACCATACAAGCACTCTTTATATTACAATGCTCACTCAGTCCCCATGCTGTGTTGGTCTTCACCACTTGTCCCATTCTTTTGACAACTAGCTCAAATTGTTGATCAAGAAAAACACCTCTCTTGATCGTATTGGCTCAAGCTTTGCTATTATCATCAAGTTCTTTATAGAAGATCTCGACCAAAGCATCATCAACAATTTTCTGATCAGGGACCATCCTCAAGCATTTGGCGAATCTCTCCCATGTAGTGCTAAGAGATTCTCTAGGCAATTGCTCGAAGTTATTAATTTGGTCCTTAAGCTTCATCTTCTTTGACCATGGGAAATATCTATCTAAGAACACCCTCTGTAGCTCAGTCCAACTTGTGATGGCACCCAAAGGAAGTTCAGACAACCATATAGCTTTATTGCCATTTATTGACAAGGGAAACACCCTCAATCCAATAACATCAATTGAAATTTTTTGTGTCCCCATGATACTTTTGCACATGAAGATGACATTTTGGAGATGATGGTGGGGATCCTCTGATGGTAGCCCTGTGAATAGGCCGCGGTTTTGGAGCATCGGGAGCCATCCACTTGATACCGCAAACTTAGCATCTGTCGATAGAGGGGGCAATACTAAAGAACTAGTAACATCCATCGCCATAGGCTTTAATCGGTACTAATTCCATCCATAATTATTTGCATTAAAATCTCTAAGTTGTGGACGGTTAACCCTTGGTGGTGGATTCTTCTCTCTTTTTAAGTCTTTCTCATTCGCATGCATATCCTCCTTAACCTCAATGTCCTCATTCCCTCGAGACATCCTTCTTGATAGTCGATGGATCTCCATATTTAGTTGAGCTAAGGGATTGCCTTGGCTCCTTGGGTTGGGCATATAACCTAGTACACCCTGCAAAAGAAATCAAATAATAAAAACAAAACAAAAGTAAAGTACAAGAGACTCTAGAAATCAACACTAGAATTAACTAATAGTGAATTCAAGTCAAAACCTAGTCGTATTCCCCGAAAATGGTGCCATAATATTTTATGATGGTCATGCTCTAATAAGAAAGCGATTGCTATCACTAATTAACCTAACTGAGGTTAGGGTCGAATTCATAGGAAATATAGGTCTTGACTATAAGATTTCACTATTAATCATTGCTAGTATCTATTGGCCACTACTAGTAATCACACTAGAAATCAACACTAGAACTAACTAATAATGAATTAGTCACTACCTTGGTTGGGATCGTGATAGTAGGCAGGGTTTGGTGTTGGCCACCACCAAACAACATTAATCATGAAGGGAAATAAATAATACATGCGAAACCCCAATCATAGACATGCACAAAACCTAGGTCATCTCAAGTCAACTACCCATGGTTCCTACAACCCTAAGTTGTGGGTGTTTAGCTACTCATTACTAAGATTAAAAACACAAAAATGCATATAATAGACATAGTTGAGAGTTTCACCAATAATAATGAAGGAGATAGGCACCTCAAGTTGCAAACCCACAAGCTTAATTGACCAACATTGAGTACGAAGCAAGATTTACAATTCCTAAAATTGGTTTCCCAAAGAGAACAATAATCTATTCTAAAAACCTAAGAAAAGCTTCAAAATGTAATGGAGAAATGTCTACTATTCGAACTCCCTTCAAAAACCTAACATAAACTATTTATAGTATTTATAAAACAACCCTAGGAATTATGCAGAAAAGACAGTTGGTATTTGATAAATTTCGCAGTTATGACTTGTAGGTTGGCCTATGAGTCGTAGTCGAGGTCTCATATCAGGTTCTTGGCATCTTGGACTTACCTGGTATGACCTATAGGTACAAGTCATTAATCGAGCTACGACATATATATTGGTCTCATAGTCTTGGTCTTCAGTTTTTGGTCCAATAATTTGGCTCTTTGATTCTTGCTCTGAGTCCACCATACCTGTCATAGTGTGTCTTTCGACCCATAGACTGCACTCGCAAGTGTGACCGTCACTTGGAAAATATCTAAATTTTGGTCTCTGATTCCTGCTATGATATAACCTACGACTCATAGTGTGAGCTACGACTCCTAGGAGGGCTCGTATGGCCTATGCTTCAGCAAAGTCTGGAACTTTTCTTCAAAATCATGCCAACCTAACTTTTCAACATGATTAACACAAAAAGATATCAAAACATTAAAAAGTTGCTTTAGGAACTCACAAAATCCCTTGTTTTAGGCACCAAATATGTTGTAATTTGATAGCACATCACCTTATACAAGTCTAAAAATGCATGTGGTTTTAATTAAAAGGGACTGAAATAGATAAGATTTTCCCTCTTAAAATTTGTTGACAGGGTCTATGAGACCCCGCCTACGACTCATAGAGCATTCTATAGGTCGTAAACCACCTCTTGTAGACTGAAAGTCTAAAATTATGAGTTGCTGAATATTGATAGAAAACCTTGTTCTATGAGTCATAGACCATCTTACGGGTCATAGATGACCTCTCGTAACTAGGGGATCTGAAATTAAACTTTACTGGAATTTGTCATGTAACCTTTTTCTATGAGTCGTAAATGGATGTACGAGATGTAAACCCTTCTTGTAGTCTGAAAGTCCTAAAACTGTTTAGTCATTAGAATTCCCTACAAAATCCCCTCTATATATCAAAGAGATGAATACGAGTCATAGAGTCTCTCGTAAAACCTAATTGTACAACTTTTTCTCAGAGTTTTCTCAGCGCCTCCTGCACATCTATTCTAAACCATGTAGAAAACATTAGGGGTCATTACAATATTACTGGTAGTATGGGATGAATGGGGCCATTGTAGAGTTTGTGGCTAAGTGTTTGAATTATGAACAGGTGAAATATAAGTATCAAAGGTCAGGAGATTCAATATAATGAATGTCCACTCCCGAGTGAAAGTGGGAACATATTACTATGGATTTTGTGATTGGATTATCTGTCACATTAGGTAAGTTTGTCTCAATTTTTGTGATTATAGATAGATTTACTAAATCAACTTATTTTATTCTAGTGAGTACTAATTGCAGTCTGGTTTACTTGGCTAGGATCTACATTGATAAGATCTTTAGCTTGGATGTGGTATCTATCTCTATCATGTCAGATCCAGGTTTGGGGTTCACTTATCACTTTTAAAGGATCCTCTAGCGTCCATCAGGTACTCGATTGGATTTGAGCTTAGCCTTTCACCCCAGACTGGTGGACATCTAAAGGGACTGACTATATAGGTACCAAAGGATACACTTTGAGCCTGCGTAATAGACTTTAGGGCTCATTGGGATCAACATCTACCCTTGGTGGAGTTTGCTTACAACATCAGTTACCATTCTAGCATTCAAATAGCATATTTGATGCATTGTATGGTCAAATATTTCAATCTCCTATAAGGGGGGGTTGATTTGATTTCAGAGGGTGAATTAGGTGTTCACTTGATTAGAGAAGATATGAAGTAGATTTTTTGTATTTAGATTCGATTGTTGACAGCTTAGAGTTGCCAGAAGAGCTATGTTGACCGAAGGATTCAACTTTTAGATTTTTTGGTAGGTGACCACGTATATGTAAAGGTATCACCCATGAGAGTGTGTTGAGATTAAGAAAAAAGAGGCAAGCTTAGTTCGTAGATTACTAGCAAGTTTTGTGAAAGAGGACTAGGTGGCATATAAGTTGGCTTTGCCACCCAGATTATTAGTTGTTCATCTAGTTTTGCATGCCTTCATGATTCGCAGATACATGCCAGATAAGTCTTATATGATTTCTTATAATTCAGTAGAGTTGGGACTGGATTTGACATATGATGAAAATTAAGCTAATATACTTGAAAGACAGGCTGAGAGGCATGGGACTAAGGAGATCACTTTAGTTTTGGTTCAACAGTGACATTGTCCTATCGAGGACGCGACTTAATTGCAAGATAGAGTCAGATATACGTGCCAGATATCCCTAACTTTTTGAGGCCCTAGGTACTTTTCTTTATCCTATGTTGAAGGACGAATATTATTTTTAGTGGTGGATGATGTAATGACTTTAACGATTTCAATATTGAGATAACAAGTTCTTTAAATCTCAACTATTTTTAAAAAATCTTGGCTCAAAGATGAAGGGGTGTGTGAAGGAAGAGATTTCACACTTTTGTAGGCCTTACATACCTAGGGATTGAAGAAACAATCGATCTTCAATTAACTCTTGCTATTGGATGGAAACCATAGCTCCTTCCTTCTCCTCCAATGCTCTCAAGAAAACCCCAAGGTATTAGGCATATTTATACGCTTAAATAAACAAAAGTCCTAAAAATAAAGTTATGTTTAAGGGTAAATCCATAGAATTTTAGGTATTTTCATAAGATTTTGTGTATTTTGTTAACACTGGATAAATTATATTTTCGGATTGTGTATTCATTGATTTTATCAGATTTAGGAAAAAGACCTGGAGCAAAACAAGACAACCAGCGCAAGAAAACAAGGAAGAAAAAGTTCAAACACTTGGTCCGCGACCAAGGTGCATCGCGGACCAGTGTTATTTCACTGGAAAATCAATTTTTACCATATTAGGTGAAAAGCAAACCTAATTAACACTAGTCCGCATCATGGACTATTGTGAAAGGAGTGACCTTTTGGTCCAGTCAACATTGTATACCAAATTTTATTAATATAATACTAAAGCGCGTCACAGACTTAAGGGAAAAAGCATAAAAAGTCAGACTTTGTGGGCTAAATAAGAAATGAAAAACCTACAACCCTGATTATCTTTTGTTCTTAGTTTTGCTGAAGCTTATGAGGCGGTTGTTCACTGTGGAGAACCATTTTTGATCAGTTTTACCTTCATTTCATATTTTTCTTATGAATTTAAGTATACTATTGATGTGTATGAGTAGCATGAGTGGCTAATCTTTCCATTTTCTAGAATTGTAACCATGGAAAATATGTTAATCTTTGAGCTTTTATGCTTATGAATGGATATTTATGATTGTTCTTATATTATTGAAATCTACATTTCTTATCTTGATCACCTATGAAAATGAATATGTTTAGCATTGTGAATTTGAAAGATATTGGAATGCTTAAGAACATAATAATATAAGGAGCTTGTTCAATTAAAATATGATTGATTTGTGTATTGGAGACTTGTGACAACTATTTTTACACCAAGCATGATTTAATGAACAGGAAGACATTATTAATGCATTTCTATTTTATTGTTTATCCACGCTCAACGATGTAGTCAGGCAAACAATAGGAATAGGCAAATGAGGTGTGCAACCCTGATTTAGTAATTTTAACCCTGCAAATCAACAATTACTTCCCAAATATAAGTAGAAAATTAAGGATCAATATGGCGTTGCTAAGGTTACAATCCCAGAATCTCACATAATTTGATAATTAAATACAAAATAAACCAATCCCGGAATCTCACATCATTTGATAATTAAATACAAAATAAATCAATTCTTATTTTGTTACAAAATTGATATTCTAATTTGCAAGTTAAATTATTGAAAACAAGATTTGACCAATTATATCTTTATCGCGCTTCAAACATGATAATTTGAAAAATGAACAATTTAAATTAAATCCATTGGGTATTATAATCCGGTCATTAAATTAAGGCCACTATATTACTTATTTTGACCATGTGCACTTAGTGTGCTGGGAAACAACAAGTTTTTGGCACCGTTGTCGGCGATTTAAAGTATAAATTGATTGATTTTCTGAGTTTTTTGGTTTGGAAGTGTTCGCTACATTTGATCTTAGTTGTTTTGATTGTGCAGAAAATTTAGTTCTAAATTGGAGCAGCAAGATATATAATTTCGTCAATCTAATAGGAGAGGAGGTGTATTATTTCAAACTCCGCCAATTGAAATTACTGAGCAAGAAAATATAATAAAGAGTAAGGAAGAAATTGATCCTATCGAAGAACAAATGGCAGAACAAAATCCACATGCACTACCCGCACCTAGGATAGTAAGAGATGTAGCCATTCCTAGGACCACTACTATCACTAGTCATTTGAAAAAGCCGAAACTTGGTGGTCGTTGGGAGCTTAAACAAACTATGGTTCAATTGCTATACTCAACTAGGTAATTTACCGGACTACCGCATGAAGATCCACAGGTACATCTTCAAAATTTTTTGGAAATCACTAACACTTTCATTCCTACAGGTGTAAATTGAGATTATGTGAGGATGACCTTGTTTCCATTCTCATTGTTGGGGGAAGCAAGGAGGTGGTTACAAATTGAACCACTAAACTCTATTACTTAGTGGGATGATCTTGCTAGAAAGTTTCTTATTTGGTTCTTTCCATCTGGTAAGATGGCCTAATTCAGAAGTAAAATTCTAAGCCTTAAGCAAAGGCCAGGAGAGAACTTATATCATGCATGAGACAAGTTTAAAACTTTACTTATTAATTGTCCCCATCATTGTCAATTTAACGAAGTGTTAGCCCACATCTTCATTGAAGGATTGGAACCAAAACCAAAGATTTTTCTTGATTCTACCGCATGAGGACAAACTTTGGACATATGATGAGTGGTATACACTTCTCAATCATATAGCTCAAGGAAATCTTGCGTGGACTGGAGGATCAAGTCAACCCGCAGTTCATAAGCAAGCCAGAATGTTACAAATTAATGCCATCACTGTTTTGCAAGCACAAATTTCTGCTATGCAAAACATGATGATGAGCCAACTCAACAACTTAACAATAGGTCAACAGCAGAAAAATCTAGTATTAAGTCAACAATCCGTACCAATAAATGTAGTACAATAACAACAACAGAATAATTGGTGTGAAGTTTGTGGAGGAAGGGACCACACTGTAGAATTTTGCGATTCAAATACGAAGGCAGTAAATTTTGTTAGAAATGCAAACAGAGGCGGATATCAAGGCTTTGGGAATTCCTACAATCCAAATTGGAGGAATCATCCTAACATCTCTTAGGGTGGTAACCAAACAAATCAAGGAAAATCTCAATAACAACTTCCATAAGGAAGCCAACCATATTACAATCAACAAATGCACCAACCGGTGAAGCAGGATAATCCAAAAAATATGTCGGATAGTGACGTTCTAAGCCAAAATTTTGGCAAACCAAAATGGCCAAGAAAAAGAAATCCAAAGACACAAAAAAATCTTCAAAACTTTGAGAAACAGTTGGGGTAATTGGCAAGCACTATGAACTCAAGACACCAAGGGGGTTTGTCGGGAGATACAGATTCAAATCCCAAGCAAGTTCATGACATAAGCACGAGAAGTGGGAGGCCATTAACTGAATTGGTGCCTAAGAAGAAAAATGTGGTCTAACTAATTAGTGTTCATAATCAGGAACCCGCGATTCCAAGTACGTCCACTGATGAGGCAATTCTATTAACTAAGCCACTGGCTCTATTCACACAAAAGCTAAAAAAGAAGAAGGAGGATAAATGTTTTCAAAAATTCATTGGACTCCTAAAGCAGGTAAAAATTACCTTACGGCTTATTGATGTTTTGCAGGAAATTCTAAAATATGAAAAGTATGTGAAGGACATTATCGCCAATAAAGTCAAGTTGGCTGAATATGAGATGGTGGCACTCATCGAGGTTTGTAGCTCTAGAATCTTAAATAGAGCTCAGTTGCCAACAAAGCTAAAAGATCCTAGAAGCTTCACGGTTCAAGTAACAATTGGAGCTGTTTGAATACCAAAGGATTGTATGATCTTGGGAAAAGTATAAATCTTATGCCAAGTTCATTATTCTTAAAATTGGGACTTAGGAAACCAAAACATATTACAATTATATTGGAATTGGCAGATAGATCAATGGCAAGGTCTGAAGGTGTTATTGAGGATTTCTTAGTTCAAGTGGGATCTCTTATCTTCCTCGTGGACTTTGTCATCCTTGATTTTGAACCCAATACTGAAGTTTAATTCATACTTGGTTGTCCATTCTTAGCAACCGAAGGGGCATTAATTGATGTGGCTACAGGAAGACTCACACTGAGAGCCCATGACAAAATGGAAGTTTTTGATGTGTATAAGGCCATAAATCTACTAGTTGCATATGAAGATTTGGTGTCCATCACGGTAATAGAAATGGCTGCCTCGATAAGTCAAGTAGAGGTTCAAGACCCGCTAGTAAGAGTGTGGCTAAATCAAGGGCTAATGGATGATTCAGAGGCTCTCAAAATTGAGAGTATGTTGAACAATAATGCAAGTATGTTGAAGAAAAGGGTTGCATCTTTAAATAGGGTGTTAGGTTCTCCACCAAAACTATTAATCGAAGAACTACCAAATCTAGAAGTGAAGCCATTGCCTTCACATATCAGGTATGTTTTTCTTGGAGATAATGATACGTTACCCGTAATTTTGTCTGCTTCATTGACTGCATCTCAGGTGGAAGATATAGTCATTGTGCTCAAGAAAAGGAAGAGAGCTATGGGGTGGCAAATATTAGACATTTATGGTATTAGCCTATTATTGTGCATGCACTGCATCTTCATGGAGCAAGGTCATAAGCCGGTGGCACAACCTCAAACACGGTTGAACCCAATTATGAAGGAAGTTGTGAAGAAGGTGGTAATAAAGTTGTTAGATGCAATAATCATTTTCCCTATCTTCGATAGCAAATGGGTCAGCCTGGTTCAATGTGTTCAAAAGAAAGGAGACATGATGGTAGTCACCAACGATAAAAATGAGTTGATACCAATGAGAATGGTTATAGGGTGGAGGATATTCATGGATTACAGGAAGCTAAATGATGCCACCCAGAAAGATCATTACCCAATACCATTCATTGACGAAAAGCTTGATAGATTTACTAAGCAAGAATATTATTGCTTCTTGGATGGTTACTCTGGGTACAATAAAATTATCATTGCTCTGGAAGACCAAGAAAAAACCACATTTACATATCCATATGGTACTTATGCCTTTAAACACATGCCCTTTGAGTTATACAATGCACCAGCCACTTTTTAATAGTGTATGATGGTTATCTTTCATGATATGGTCGAGGAATATGTAGATGTGTTCATGGATGATTCTTAGTCTTTGGGGAATCTTTTGAAAAGTGTTTGAAAAATCTTGACAAGGTTTTAGCAAGATGTGATGAAACTAACCTTGTCCTTAATTAGGAAAAATGTCATTTTATCATTACGGATGGGATAGTTTTGGGGCATAAGTTATCCAACGTGGTTTAGAGGTGGACTAAGCCAAGATTGAAGTGATTGAGAAGCTACCACCACCTGTTTCAGTTAAAGGAGTCTCAAGGTTTCTTTGACATGCGGGATTCTACCGTAGATTCATCAAGGACTTCTCAAAGATTGCCAAACTGCTTTGTACACTCCTAGGAAAAGAGGTACCCTTTAACTTTAACTCTTTATGTTTGTAGACATTTCAGACGTTAATGAAAAAGTGGATTGAGACACCTATCTTGTAAGCACCAGATTAGAGTCTACCACTTAAGTTTATGTGTGACGCAAGTGATATAGCAATAGGTGTTGTTTTGGGAAAATGAAAGGCTAAGATGTTCCACTCCATATACTATGCAAGAAAAACTCTTGATTCTGGCCAAAGTCACTACACAGCAATAGAAAAAGAGATACTCTCATTAGTATATGCATTTGATAAATTTAGATCTTATTTGGTGGGCACCAAAGTGATTGTTTTCACTGACCACACTGCTGTCCGGTACTTGTTCAACAAGAAGGACCCAAAACTAAGGCTCATTAGGTGGATATTGCTACTCCAAGAATTTGGTATTGAGATCAAATATCGAAAAGGGAGCGAAAACCAGATTGCCGACCATGTTTCTCGCTTGGAAAATGATGCACACATTGTGGAACAAATACAAATCAAGGAGGAATTTTCAAACGACCAGTTGCTAGAACTTGAAGTGAGGAACTACCATGGTATGTAGACATTGTCAACTACTTGGTAAGTGGAGTTTTTCCCCCAAATGCCAACCATCAACAACGCAAGCGGTTAGCCCATGATGCAAAGGCGTACATATGGGATGGTGCGTGCCCGAAGCATAGATGCAGCAGATTCTAGCAAGCTGTCATGCTTCTCTATATGAAGGTCATCACGGAGGTGAGCGTATAGCTCACAAGGTACTTTAATCTGGTTTCTTTTGGCCTACTCTATTCAATGACACTATACATTTTTGTAAAATCTTATGATACTTGCCAAAAGACAAGTACTATCTCTAGGAGACATGAGATGCCTCTTAATAACATTTTAGAGGTAGAAATTTTTTATGTTTTGGGGATGGATTTCATGGGTCCATTCCCACGTTCTTTTGGTAATACTTACATCTTGGCCACAGTTGATTATGTGTCCAAATGGGTGGAAGTAGCAACTTACCCACTAGTGACTCCAAGGTGGTAAGTAAGTTCTTAAAGAAGCACATCTTCACTCGTTTTGGGATGCCGAGAGACATCATTAGTGATGGTGGTACATATTTCATCAACCAAACAGTGATGAACCTTCTTGCAAAGTACTGGGTAAGACACAAGGTCACTACAACCTACCATCCTCAAGCAAGCTGTCAAGTGGAAGTATCAAATTGGGAGGTGAGGCAAATCCTATAGAAAATAATGAATGCTACTAGGAAAGATTGGGTTACCAAGTTAGATGAAGCATTGTGGGAATATCAAATTGCCTACAAAACACCCATTGGTATGTCACTGTATAGGTTCGTCTATGGAAAAGCTTATCATCTTCTGGTGAAGCTTGAACACCATAATTATTGGGCAATCAAAAGACTAAATCTTGATCCTGAGCTTGTCGAATGAAAGAAATTGGAGTAGTTGGAGGAGTTAGAAGAATTTTGGCTTAAAGCATATGAAAATGCGAAACTCTACAAAGAAAAGACCAAGCGGTGGCATGATTGACATATAATCAAACACATTTTTGAAGCAGGACCATATGTACTTCTCTTTATCTCTCATTTAAAATTGTTCCCAGGTAAGCTACGGTCAAAATGGAGTGGACCCTGCATGGTAGTATCCATCATACCACATGGAGCGGTACAATTAAAGGATGAGACCTCCAACAAAACTTTTTTGGTAAACGGTCAATGTGTCAACCACTACTATAGTGAAGACACAATCAAAGATGAGGAGGCCATTGAATTAGCCAAAGATGAATAAGTTTTTGCTGCGTCGTGCCGCGACGTTAAATCAAGCGCTACATAGGAGGTAACTCGTAAGAAGGTGGTATTTTTCTATTCTTTTTTCGTATTTTTCAATTTCAACAATAAAATAAATAACAAAAAAAAGTGTTTTTCATGAGTTTAAGCCTAACAAAAATCTAAAAAAGAAAAATTGCATAAAAGGACACTAGTCCACATCGCGGACTGGGTGCCAAAATTGTGCAAATTTTTTATGTCAAATTCATGATGAGTCGTTGGTTAATTTTTGGATTCTTTTGTTCAAAAGAAATTGTTGTAGCATATTTTAGCATGTTTAGGTGTTAGGTCGATTTTTCCAAGCTCAGAACGAAAAAAATTAATTAACTTGAGATAGTTAGCATTCACGCCCGTGCTAAAATTTAATGAATAAATTTTTTTTAAGTGTACTATTGCACCCAAGGCATGACGCACCAAGGGCACGACAGTATACAATTTTGTCCGAATTTTCGCTTAACCCGACCCAATCTAATCCCCCTTTATATTCCCTATTTTAATTTCACTCCTCATTTCACCCACACCCGATCCCCTCTTCCATTTATCTCCCTCTGTCCTCCCCAAGCGCACTAAAACCACGATGCGTATCAGGCTTGTTAATGAGATTCTTCTGCTTCCTCAGTTAATCAACAACTCATGTAAGTATTTTCCACTAAATCTCTTGTTCTTGTTTTTTTACTTTGTGAAATACAATTGAACTGGGTTACTCAGTGTTCAGATAGATGTTGATCAAGTGTGGCTAGCTGTTAGTTTTTTTTAGGGATAAAGTATGTATTTTCACTCATTTTCATAGATTGCAATTCGTGGGTCTAACCCTAGGCCGAAATACTTACCTAGTTTTAGAAATTTTGGGCAAATTGACATCTTGAACTTCACCTTGCTGCCAAGATACCCTATTATGTCAAAGTGTGTTTAACCTTAAGTGTGGGGTAGCTTGAAGAAGTTTACTACTTCAAATGAAGATCTGGAATTCTGATGTGCTAAAACTGTTTACTTGCAATCCTTGCGTGCCATTGCTATGTCAATACTCTAGAGTTTAGTCGAGTATGGATTGGTATAAACTTTAATAAGTAGCAGCACTGAGGAAACTACTTCGATACTCTAATTTGGGGTCAACTGAACCATCTATAATTGAAGTTGTGCATTGAAATTCTGCTTGGGGTTGAACTATATCTAGGGAATTAAAATTTTCAAGGGTAAGGTAGTGTGAGGGTCAAACACCACATGCTATTAAGTTCCTATGAGTTGAAATGCCTTCTTTTGCATCTGTGAATATCATTAATGAATATGTTGTGTGAGGGCTGAGTAATGTCTGTATGTTGTCCCCTGTTCCATTTCCCTGCATTACTGTGTGTATGTCGTTAATTCTTAGTGTTTAGGGGCTGATTAACTATAAAAATAAGGGTGTACCACTTCATAATTTTAAGTTTCTGTCAGCATATGATTTGCTAAGAAGGAATTGCCTGAATCCAAGTGTAACAGTAATATTGCCTCCTTGTATTAAAAATTAGCTGGGTGTGGGGTGTGACTGCACCTCATAAATTCTTGATTTGTGTGATTTCTGTCTTCGAATTTGTATTTGACTATCAAATACATCCAGAGTTCATAGGTTTTTTTGCTTTTTAAAAGATAAAAATGGACTGTTCGCTGCTAATTTTTAGATAACCTGGACAGTAAATGTAATATTACTGCATAATGTTATGCTGAATGCTGTCACAATTACAAATGGTGGTATAAATTGAGTTGGAAAGTCTGACTACCTTCTCACTACTTCTTTGAAACTAAGTGTGGGGTTACTCTTGTGTTTCGCATATGGTTGTAGATTCTCTCTTTTTCCATACATTTATGTTATCTCCTTATGTTTGCAGGATATTATGTACTCTCATGGAAGATAAATTGACCAATCTAGTGGAGCTGGGGCCTCAAG
>DF362065.1:0-15653 GCA_000787875.1 Solanum virginianum
AGAGTAAGGGATATGGAGGCAGAATCACCAACTCTTCAATCAGTTCTAGTAATAAATGAATTCGTTGATGTGTTCTTTGAAGAACTTCTAGGATTACCTCTAGAACGAGAAGTAGATTTTGATATTGACTTACTTCTAGGCACTCAATCTATTTCCATCCCTCCATATAGAATGACCTCGGCAAAATTGTGTGAATTAAAAGAGCTGTTAAAAGACTTATTGGAGAATGTTTTATAAGACCTAGTGTGTCCCCTTGGGGTGCACCAGTGTTATTTATAAGTAAAAAGGATGGAACCTTGAGAATGTGTATCAACTATCGACAATTGAATAGGGTGACAATTAATAATAAATACCCCCTCCCCAGGATTGATGATTTATTTGATCAGTCACAGGGTGCCAAATGCTTTTCAAAAATTTATTTGAGATCAGAGATCTTAGAAATGCAGTCCAACTATTGACTCATGTAGTTGTTAGCCAAGCAAAAATTTATTTGAGATCAGATTATTACCAATTGAGAGTAAAGGAGAAAGATATACCTAAGACTACTTTCAGAACACACTATGGTCACTTTGAATTTCTTGTTATGTCATTTGGGCTAATCAATGCACCAGCAGTTTTTATAGACCTAATAAATAGGGTATTCAAGCCATTTTTGGATGTATTCATGATAGTATTCATAGATGACATTTTGTTATATTCAAGATCAGAAGAGGACCGCACAAATCACTTACGACAGGTATTACAGGTTCTTCGTGACCCACAGTTGTATGTCAAGTTTTCTAAATGGGAATTTTGGCTAAAATCAATGGCATTCTTGGGTCATATTGTGTCTGATGAGGGAATAAGGGTTGATTCATAAAAGATAAAGGCTGTGAAAAATTGGCCAATGCTAATGACACCCACAGAAGTTTGGAGCTTCATAGGGTTGACAGGTTATTATAGAAGGTTCGTTAAAGGTTTTTGTTCTATTTATGTACCTCTAACAAAGTTGACACATAAAGCAACCAAGTTTTAATGGAATGATGCATGTGAAAGGAGCTTCGAGGAGCTAAAAAATAAGTTAACTTCTGCACATGTGCTAGTACTTCTAGAAGGCACTGAGGGGTATGCAGTGTATTGTGATTCTTCAAGAGTTGACTTAGGGTGTGTACTAACACAACATGGTAGGGTAAATGTTTATGCATCTAGACAGCTACAACCACATCAGAACCACTACCTAACACATGATCTTAAGCTAACAACGGTTGTGTTTGCTCTGAAAATATGGTGCCACTATTTGTATGGGGTTTGTGTTGGCATATATACTGATAATTAGAGCCTAAAATACATCTTTAAGATGAAAGACCTAAACTTCAGACAACGGAGATGGCTAGAGCTAATAAAGGATTATGACATTGATATACTTTACCACCCGGGGAAAGCAAATTTGGTAGGTGATGCTCTGAGTCGTAAGGTAATCATGAATATTGGTGATCAAGTCTTGGTAAGTCAAAAAGTGGCTAAGCATCTACGACAACTAGCTAGTTTTGGAGTTCGACTTCTTGAGACTTCATAGGAAGGGGTTGTTGTACGTAATGCTATGGAGTCTTCATTTTTATTGGAGGTGAAAGAAAAAAAGTTCAAGGATCCTACCTTATGACAACTTAAAGACAAGGTAAGTCAAGGTATGATAGAGGGCTTTGACTTTACACAAAATGGAGTACTTTATTACTAAAATAGATTATATGTGCCTGATATTAATGGAGAATATGGAATTTATTGTCGGTTTGCCTCGCTCATTTAAGAAGTTTGACTCCATATAGGTAATCATTGATAGACTCACAAAGTCAGCACATTTCTTGAAAGATAGGAGTGATTATACAGCTGAAGAGTATGCCAAGTTATACCTCAAAGAAATAATCAGGCTATATGGGGTCCCGATCTCCATTGTACTTTTACTATCAAAATAAGGCAGTTCTTGAATGGGAAGGCAATATTGGGGCACTAAAGGGGAAGTTTATCTCTTATTTTAAGGCTCAAAAGATGATATCTACAGGGTATATATGTTATTTAGTTAGAGTAAGGGATATGGAGGCAGAATCACCAACAAAATCAAATGGTCAAGCAGAATGCACCATTATGACACTTGAAGATATGTTGCGAGTTTGTGTATTGGACTTTAAAGGTGTTGGGTGGACCATTTCCCACTTATTGAATTCGCCTATAATAATAGCTACCACTTAAGTATCAAGATGTCACCTTATGAAGCTTTGTATGGAAGAAAATGTAGGTCACCAATTGGATGGTTTGAAGTGGGTGAAACCACCTTGCTTGGTCCAGATCTAGTACAACAAGCCATGGAAAAAGTTAAGGTAATACAACAGCGGTAAGAAACAACCCAAAGTCGTCAAAAATCATATGCAGATGCTAGAAGGAGAGAAATGGAATTCTCAGTAGGGGATTGGGTATTTTTAAAGGTGTCTCCAATGAAAGGGGTTATGAGATTTGGCATGAAAGAAAAACTAAGTCCACGTTACATAGGACCATATAAATTTTTTAAGAAGTTCAGGCAAGTTGCATATGAACTAGAGCTACCCTAGGAGCTTTCAATGGTTTATCCAGTTTTTCATGTCTCAATGCTTCAAAAATGCATAGGTGACCTATCCCGTATCACTGCTATTGAAGGCGTCCAGGTTACAGAAGATCTCACATATAAAGTGGTACCTGTTGCTATTCTAGATCATCAAGTTAAGAAGCTAATAAATAAAGAAATAGCTTCAGTAAAAGTACTTTGGAGTGTGATTGAATACTTAGTGTATTGTCAAAAGTTTGTGTAAGTGAAGGATTAAACTTGGTTAAGCTATCCAATTGTGCTAACATTCGAGGACGAATGTTCCTGGGGGAAGGATATAACACCCCACATCTTACAATACTAGTGCTATGCAAATGAAACATGATATAGCTTTTCAAATTAGCGTCAATTTTTAAAAGTTCTTGAATCTCAAATTAGAGGGCGAGATGTATGTCTAACGCTAAAGAGAGTTGAGTGTAAATAAGTTTTAAGTAAAATTGATGAGCTCACAACCTTAAATGAAGTAAGAGATGTGAGGTGCTTGTAGGACTTAGGAAGCAAGCAGGTGAGTCACCTACTTTCTTAGCTTAAATTTGCTAACTAAACAGAGATGAGGACCTACATCAAATTTATCCAAGTCCGATTATGAATAAAGTCCATATTAAGGGTGTACCTTTAGGCCACGTTTTAGTATCATAAATAGAGTATATTTTTAGCCCAAGAATAATATCAAAACGACCCAAGTACAACAAAACTCACTTGGTGAATTGTGCCAAAACTAAATAATGAGAAAAGGGTAAAGTGGGCAGCCAAGGCCCAACCAATTTGAACCCAATAAAGCCCAAGTGAAAGGGGCAAGAAGCTACATCACCAACTTAGTAAAGTAAGGCTAAAAATGCCTTAGTAGGTAGGCCAAAGTCCCTCTTTAAAAAGGGTTTAAAACAACTGCCATAAGCCATTTTAACTTGAACAAAAATAATCAGATTGTTTTGCAAGTTCTCTCTCAACTCTTTCTTGACATTACAAGCAGCCACAAGAGACTTTCAGGGTTTTTGGAGAAGCCCTACACCTTGAGGGTAAAGTTAAGTAAGAATAATTATGTGTTTAGTATGGTATGTGGGCGGATTGATTGAGGACTATGGTCTTACATCCTTAACAAATTTTGAGAACTATTTTTGAGCTATTTTAGGATTGGTTTTATGTGTATATATGGTGGAGACTGTTTGGTTAAAGTTGGAACAGGTTTGGAATTGTCGACGTGAAAATATAACAAAGAGATGTAATGTTATGCCGCCTATTTGTATATTGTGTAGAATTGTTATGTGTTGTGCCTTGGGAGTTGTTGTAAGACTATTATAGTGCTAAAATAGGCTGCACATGATATGTATATGAAAATGTGTATTAGAAAATACTATTAGGGGCGGAAAGGTTGAAAGAACACGCTCGAGTTTATAATTATCCACTTGCTGCCACTATGTTATTTTTTATGAGATTGGGGTGTAGAGATGTATCTATTGGCTGCTAATACTATTTTTATCACCTACTATATTGTAGATAAATATTTGGAGAAAGGAAAGGTTATCTCAAGGTCGTACAGTGAGGTATATAAAGCTACTTGATTTCATATTATTTGGCATGAAACATAGATCCCTCCTTGGCATATAAAGGCACTGACCAACTCCAACATAATTATTAACTATTTCTCAACTCTTTCACATGTTCATATGCTCCCATAGATAGTCACCTTCAAATTTGCGTACATACTTGGATACCAAGATACACCAGTTCGTTCTACTAAATAAAGTTCATGTGTTATTCTACCTCCTTTGCATTTCATTTTTGTGTAACCTACTCCCTTTATTGTGGTTTTGTCTTTTGTGATTATTCACATGTCATATGTTGTATCTACAATCCTACAGTTCTAATATTACGACTACCAAAAGAATCATCTCAAAAGTAATTGAAAGATAAAGTATATTACTTATTGATGGGTGGTAACCCAAGGGGTACAAAAATCCACTAGCCAGGGTCGATCCTATCATAGGGGGGTAGCATAAAAGGTGAAAGGTAAATCCTAGCCAGGGCTAATCCCGATATAGATTTACCACTGACCAATTGGTCATTTGTATTACATGTTGTGTGGAGATTATACAGTAAAGTTAATGTAATAAAAAGAACATAAATAATATGATCCCATAGTATAACTAAAGTTGGTCTCTTATCCTACACAAGTGCATAGTTTTATTTGAGTTGTTACTTCACATATAGTGTTTTTTGCCTTACATATGCAATACATTATCTCATACTGACGTCCCTTATGGGGGACATGTATTTCATGTTGCAGGTACAGGTACTTGTAGATCTCCCCAGTAGGAGTACAGGATATCCAGCTACTGTTACCAAGCTCCAGGTTGCTTCGGAGCTTTGTGTGTCTAGAGCTTATATTTTTGTATTGTATAGTTAGTCGAGGCGGGGCCTATTTTGACCTTTGTCATATACTTTTCCTTATCTAGAGGTTTTGTAGACCATGTAAATTAAAGTCTAGTCATGTCTCCTACTTTAAACAATGTGGCCCCAATGGCCTAGCCATATGCATTTCCTTTTGGCTTGTTATTACTGTTTACTTTCTTAAAGGCATGTTGAATGAAGAAATCCCTTATAATATATATACAAATCACATGGATACAAGTTGATTCTCGCGAGATTTATCGGTACTGGGTGCTTGTCCGCCTTAACAGGACTTTTGGCAGGACAATTTGGAGGTCTCACCCATGAAGGGTATGATTCATTTTGGTAAAAAAGGTAAATTGAGACCAAGATTTATTAGACCTTATAGAATGTTAAGGAGGATTGGTAAGGTGGCCTATGAGTTGGTGTTGTCGAATGATATAAATATGGTTCATCTGGTCTTCCATGTGTATATATTGAGAAATTGTGTGGGTGACCCTTATGCTATTGTACCTTTGGAGGTAGACGGTGTTGTAGAAGAAAATTTGTCTTATGAAAAGGTTCTGATAGAAATATTTGGTAGACAAATGAAAAGGATGAGAAACAATGATGTAACTTCCAGCAAGGTCCTTTAGAGAAATCAACAAGTTTAAAGTGCCACATGGGAATCTGAGGTAGACATGCAAAAGAGATATTGCAATCTCTTCCATTCTACTGAAGCCTAAGATACTACTTTAAGTCCCCTATGTGATTTCATGTCTTATATTTCAGCCCTTATGTCGTTTGCATACATTTATGTTTATGTTGACAAGTTTATGGTGATTTTTGACACTTATGTTGATATTTTTAAAAATGGTGTTTAAGTGCATCATTGCATACTTGTTGGGGCTAATTTCTTCATGATTACTCATCTTATATATGCTCATTTTACATTCGAGATGAATGTTCCCAAGGGAGAGATATTGAAATACCCCAAAAAGTGCTGAAAATGTGCCTCAGAAATGCCCAAATCGTAATTTCTATATATCTCAAAATCCGTGCGTGATATTGAAAATCCGACTTGATATTTGTTATCGAGGGTTATAATTGAGTAGAAAATGGGTATAACCCCAATTTTAGAGTAACCGTAGCAAAATTTCATTTGCTAAATTTTACAAAAAATAGAAAGGATCTGCACCCCTAGCGCGACGCGGCCAGGGCGCAAAGTAGTGTTATTTTAGTGCCACTTCACTGTTTCAGTCAAAGGGCATGGGTTCTTGTACCTAAGACTTTCTATGCATAAAAATGCCTATACTTAGCCATTTTTAAATTCCATATCATTCAAGACATTCCTCAGAACCCTCTCTAACTTTTAATCAAATATTTCAACCAAATTCAAGTGTCCCAAGCACATTTTTGATCTCCAGAAATTCATTCAAGCTTCATGTTCTCATTCAAATCTTCATCAAGGAAATCTCAAAATTTGAGGTATGTGGGTTTTAACCATTGACTCCCTTCACCCATGGTGCCCAATCGTCCTTTTTATGTAATTACATGTTTTCAAGTTGAATTATCTGTGGGTATCTCTTAATATGAAATTAATTATAAACTATGTTGGGGTTTTATTAAATATTGATTGTTTAAGCGTGTTTTAAGCTATGAATCTATAATTTATTATGAGATTTGATGAGGGGTTTTAATGTATATTGCATAAGGGTATTATCAAGTATTGGTGGGATGATTCACATTATGTTTTCTCACATGACTTCACTCTTGAATTGTGTCATTTTGAACTAGCATTACACCCCTACCAAGTGTTTGATAAAATGTCCGGTTAAGGATTCTTGAGAATTTTATGATCTATTGTATAACTTATGAGTTAAGTGGCTTTACAATGATAAAAGGAATGTATGTATTTGTTGCACTCATGAAAAGTGATGATAGTGTTGTAAGTTGACCACACCTTGTTGAGGGGGTGCTATGCCTCAACCACTACGATAGAGGGTCCTATGTCTATCTACCAGGTAATGGGTATATACCTTAACCACTATGATGGAGGGTATTATGTCCATCTTCCATGTTGATGGCTATAAACTATGACCACTATGATGGGGATGTTATGCCCATCTACCATGTTGAGGGGTATATACGTTGACTACTATGATAGGGGGTTGCTATGCCCATCTACCAAGTAAGGGGTATATACCTCAATCACCTTCGAAGGGGGTGTTATGCCTTTGCTTTCAAGTACTAGTTTGCTTGGTCTATGATCATGGTCTCTTCCAACACATGTAATATGTTATATATAAGCATTTTTTACTACATGTACTAATCATGCATGCCATGTTGTTCATATGCTATCCTTTGTTTATGATTATACATTTTGGCTATGTTGCCTATCTCTTGTTGCATTTCATCCTACATACTTGGTACATTCAAACATACTAATGCATACTCTATGCCTATGTAATGTTATTATGTAGGAAACGGAGCTCCTCACGATCATCCTCTATATAGCTATTTGTTATATCTTGAAGATAAGCTTTGGTGAGTCCTCAAGTTTGAGGAGACTAGCTATACTATTCTTTCTTACGTTATTTCTTTATGTTGAACTCTTAATACTATAAGGGTGAGCCTAGTGAGTGTCTTCACCTCTCCACAAGTCTATGTTTAGAGGTGTTGTTGGATAAGTGATGTAATTATGCTATGTTCTTGATCTTGTTTGTTTATGGTTATCTAAAACTTCCCTTAGTCTTTTTATCCTTATTTTTACTCTCTTGTTGTTGTTTAATTGCTTCCGCGACCAAGGATGTGTAAACAATATGCTAAGAGGCTTGTTTTGGGTCCCTTCGAGTTCCAATTCGTCATGTCACGTCTGGGCCCTAGGCTTGGGTCATGGTAATAGAGCCCTTGTTACAAGGAAAAGTCCCACACATTGGATCTCATTTTAAGATGAGTTACTCTTTACATAAGATGATGATGAAGCCATGCTTTTATGATTATAAATGAGTATGATGATGCATATGTTTTCAAATTTATTCCATGGAAATGACTTAGCACTGAATGGGGCATTCTAATAGAGTTTGGTAAGAGATCCCTAGTAGTCACCCTTTGTCTTATTGACTAATGCCACCATAGGAGCCCTTGTAGGCTAGGCGTCTGGATCAATCCAAGTCATATATTTCAAAAAAGATGTAATTACAAAGTTTATAGAGTTCTACCACTGCAAGTGGATTATCTTTTTTCTTAGTTGAAAGAGTTCATTTGATTCCAAGTAGTAGCTCCCTTAGTCGTATATGTCGGTTATTGTCTTTTCCCACATAAGTATGCTTAAAAGAACTTCTGTTCAATCTTTATGCAAGTTTTCATTAGAACATTGTCATGCATGTCATATTGAGCTTATATTCTATTGTATATGATTATGCATCTTGTTTATGAAGTTTAATATCAATTGTTGCATCGCATCCCACATACTAGTACATTCAATATACCAACGCATACTTTGTCCTACATGCTCTAACCATGTATGGACCAGAGCTCTTATCCATCATCCTCCATGTGGTTGGTGTGTTCATGAAGATTGTTTTACGGTGAGTCTTCCATTATAGTGATAGTATTTGATTTTTCTTACTTATGATGAAACCCTATTACTTTACTTTCTATTTTGAGGGTGAGCCTAGGACGTGTTTGGGTCCCCATCCTATTAATATTTTAGTGTTGTTATTGGATACTTATGCTATTTACTGATGATGAGATGTTGAGATTTTATGGAGATTTATCCGTTAGTCCTAATCCTTTTATATGATGTGATTGAAGTTGTTGATGTTTATACAAAGTGATAATCTTCCCAAGCCCCTGCATCCCCATAACTTGAGTCATACTTACCTTCCCTATAGTACTTTGCTTGTGATTTGATCTTGTAAATCCCATTCCCCTATCCATCCCTATAGTATGAGTCGAAAACCCTTATTTCCCTTAGAATTGCTTGTTGACGCTTGTTTTATATTCCATAACCGAAGATGTACATGTGATATGCTAAAAGGCTTGTTTTTGTTGCCATTACATTTCCCATTAATCGTATGTACCTAAGCTCTAGGCTTAGGTTGTGATATGTTATCATCAGACCCATATATACGACAATACTAAACAATTCCACCATTTTAAAATTAGCTATTCATGCTTATTGCAGACGAAGAAATCCTTATTCATGTTTGCATAGGTAAAAACTTACAACGAAGAATTGAAGAATGCAAATCGAAATCTCCATTTGAATTGCAACACAAGAATCCAAACGTAAGAGAAAAGTGTGTTTCTCCCCAAAATTAAAAGCATAAATTGATAATAATGTGTAATGTTCTATCTCACTAGTGATCTCCACATCAAAAAATAAATAAAAACCCTATTTATAAACATAGAGATATAAATTCTAATAAAATTAGGAAAATAAGATTTAGGATTGACTACGAGCCAAAGTAAGGTCCATGAATGAATCCATGGTTCATGGTCGAGGTATTGTAAACTGCAACACTATATGCTAGGGCCTTTTCATAACACATCATCAATGACTTATAATTCAGATCATGAGTTGTGGTCTACAACATGCTATGAGATTTCTATTTTTCAACTTCTCGAACCATACACAAGACCATGGATCATGGAATAGTCTATGGTCCACCTTGTTAATCAACCATTCATCCTTAGAAAACCACTTCATCTATGCTCCAAAACAACGAACACCCACCTACAGCTCATGGATCGAAGCATGACCTGTAGCTAGTTTCACGACCTAAACCTATGTCCTAGGTATGACATGGAGAATAGGGAACCCAAAACAAGCCTCTTAAGTATATATAGTGTAACGACCCAAAAAGTGCCTGAAAGTGTGCCTCAAAAGTGCCCAAAATTATAATTTCTATATATCTCAAAATTCATATGCGATATCAAAAATTCAACCACATATTCCTGATCAAGGGGTTTTATTGAATGGAAAATAGGCCTAACCTCAATTTAAGAGCAAATTATTAGCAATTTTGATTTTCCAAAATGTGATTTCCAATTAGCTTTGTGGCGCCAAGGGCGCGCCTCTGTGTATTTTTTTGTCCAGTTTTGGATGTAAGTATTCCCAAATATAAAAATACCTATATTTAGCCTTTTCTCATCCTCATATGGTTGAAAACATTCCAAAATACTCATTCAAATACTTTGCCAAATATTTTACTCCTAAATTCAAGTTTCAAACCACATCCGAATTTTAAGGTTCTCATTCAACCTTCAAGGCTTCATCTCCAATCTTCATCAAGTAAATCTCCAAAGCTAAGGTATGTGAGTTTATTTCATAAGTTCCTTTCACCTATGATGCCCAAGCTCTCTTTTACTCAAAATTGCATGATTTAAAGTTGCTTTATTAATGGGTCTTACTCATTATGAAATTCACTGCACACTATGTTGGGGCTTATGAAATTGTCACTGTTTTATTATGTTTTGAGCTATGAATCTAAGATCTATTGGGATATTTGATGAAGGGTTTTGATGTATATTGCTTGAGGGTGTTACCAAGTATCTATTAATGGTTTTACATTGAATTTTCTATCCTAATTACACACTTATATTGCATTGTTTTACACTAGCATTACACACCCTCTAAGTGTTTGATAAAGTGTTCGGTTATAGTTTCTTAATGAATTGAAGGTTCAATGCATGTCTTATGAGTTGAATCACTATATGATGAAGAAATAATGATGAAGAAATATATGTATGTATATGGTATTCTCTATATAGTGTTGGAATATGACCATGCCTTACTCGGGGGTTGCGCGACAAGTAACTATGTCAAAGGGTTTGTACCTTCATAACCATGTCAAGGGGTTTGTACCATGATAGCAATATTGGGGGGTTTGTACCTCAGTTATCACAGGTGGTAGGGTGTGACCATCCACCAACCATACTAAGGGTTTGTACCTCAGTCACCAAGGGTGGTAGGGTGCGACTATCCACCAACCTATTGATGGGGTTGGTACCTCAATCACCAAGGGTGGTAGGGTGTGATGATCCACTAATAGTTTAGTGGTCTCTTCTTGCACATATATTATGTTCTACGTAACCATGTTTTACTTCGACGATCCACTAATATGATAGTGGTCTCATCTTACACATGTACTATGATCTATGTAAGCATGACTTACTATAATCATCTTTCATTCATGCTATATTGATATATGTTACCCATTGCCTATACTTATGCATTTCGATTATGTTACTTACCTCTTGTTGCGTTGTTTCCTACGTATTTAGTACATTCAAACATACTAACATATACCTTATGCCTACATGATGTCACCATGTAGGAACTGGAGCCCCGCTTGAGCATCCCCTTCAACGTGGCGAGTATGATTCCACTCAAGCTTGTTGGTGAGTCCTCCATTCTATGGACGTTGATTATTCTCTCATGTTATGTACTAAGACTACTTTTCTTTCAAATAACTATTGACTATGAGGGTGAGCCCAGTAGCTTGTCTTAGCCCCTGCTCTTATCTATGTAGTAGAGGTATTGTTGGACATGTTTTGTATCTATGCTATGAGCCTTGAATTTTTTTCTTAATTTTTATGATATGGAAGTTTATCCATAGTTCCAATTTCCTTTGTTTATGCTTATCTCTTATAGTCATTTTAATTGCTTCTGCAACCAAAGATGTGTAATAATATGCTATGAGTCTTGCTTCGGGTTCCTTAGGGCTCCCCATTCACCAATAATGACTAGGCCCTATGCTTGGGTCGTGACAAAGATAGTATCAGAGGACTAGGTTATTAGATCCTTGGGTTCTAATACACTACATTGATTAGAGTCTTTTTCATGGTTGTGTTGTGCACCACAACCATGAGCTAAAGGTTATTAGGCTTTTAGAAAATGTTTCCCTTCTTCTTACTTTATGTCGTGCTTTAGAAGTTGAGGTGAGGTTTTTACCCCCTAACAATTATCCTTTGTTATGTTAGATCATGCCTAACACAAGAAAAAGAAGAGCTCACACAACCGATGAGCTACGGGCTAATGGAGAGCTTCGGGATGCTCTCACTTTGCCTGCACAACTTGTGGCCAACCAAACTAACCAAGGGACCAAACCCCTCATGCTCCTACACTAGCATCTCATGTGAGAGATTTCATGAGGATAAATCCCCCGGAATTCTATGGGCCAAAGCTGAGTGAGGACCCTCAAGAGTTCACTGATAAGGTTTACAAGATTTTGGCTATCATAGGTGTGAGATCGGAGGATGAGGTGGAGTTAGCGGCCTACCAACTCAAAGTGGTAGCACAAATATGATACAACTAATGGAAAGAGGAGAAAAGAGTCAATAATGTGGTTCTATGGGAAGAGTTTGAGGTGGCCTTTCTTAATCGTTTCTTCCCTCTTAACCGTTATGAAGCTAAGTTGGTGGAACTTATGAATTTGAGATAAGGGTCTATGAATGTGAGGGAGTATTCCCTCAAGTTCAACCAACTTTCAAAGTATTTAACATATTTGGTGGCCGACTCAAGATCTAGGATGAACAAAATTGTGATGGGAGTTTTTGAATTTGTGAGTGAGGAGTGCCGGTCCGTCATATTGATTAGTGACATGGACTTGACATGTTTGATGACATATGCTGAACAAATAGAGGGGGAGAAGTTGAGGAAGAGTAGGGGCTATTATTCCAAGAGGGCCCATTTTGATGGCAAGTTCCAAAGCTAAATGAGTTTCCGGTTCCACCAAGGCAAAGGATCTTCTCATGCATCTAATGGGGGATTTGCTAATGACTTCCCTAGGACCCAAGATATTGGTATTATTTTTCCTAATGAGGTATGTCTTAGGTGTTTTAAGGGTCATAAGGGCCATGCTAGAGAGAACCAATACATGTTATGGTAGTGGGGAAGTGGGTCACAAAAAGGTGGATTACCCTCGAAATTGTAACAAAGGTAAGGAGGTTCATCCACAAGGCTCTAATATGGTTCCTTTGGGGAGAGGTGGCTGACAAGATGGTGCCCCAAAGGCACAGTCAGTTTTTTGCTTTGCATGGGAGGCAACGAATTGATGAGGTCCCTGATATTATTATCGGTATATTGAAAATCATTGATTTTGATGTGTATGCATTGATTGATCGGGGTTCCACTCTTTGTTTTTCTACCCCCTATGATCTATGTAAGCATGACTTACTATAATCATCTTTCATTCATGCTATATTGATATATGTTACCCATTGCCTATACTTATGCATTTCGATCATGTGGAGCCTGAATTGTTGCATGAGTCATATGAGGTATCTACTCCTATTGGTCCATCTATTATTGCTAGAAAAGTCTATAGAAGTTGTCCTTTTTTCATCTTGCATAAAATATTTCCTTGTTATCATATTGAGTTAGATATGGTTGATTTTGATGTCATTCTTAGGATGCATTGGTTGTACGCATACTATGCCTCTATTGATTGTACAACCCATAGGTTCAAGTTCCAATTCCCAAATGAACACGTCTTTGAGTGAGAGAGTTATAAGGTGGTGGTCAAGGGTAGGTTCATCTCCTGTATTAAAGACCGTAAGTTGATCTCTAAGGGGTGTCTCTACCATCTTGTGGGGGTTAGGGATGTGGAGTCCAAGGTCCTTCCCATAGAGTCTATTCCAGTTGTAAATGAGTTTCTTGATTTCTTTACAAATGACCTTCCCGATCTTTTCCCAAAAGGGAAATAGATTTCGCTATGGACCTCCTTCCCGATACTCAACCCATTTCTATTCCTCCTTGCCATATGGCCCCGGTGGAGTTGAAGGAACAATTAAGGGACTTATTGGAGAAGGGTTTTATTAGGCCTAGCCAATCCCCTTGGGGTTCTCTAGTGTTGTTTGTGAAGAAGAAGGATGTGTCTCTTAGAATGTGTATTGACTACTGGAAACTTAATAGGGTCACCATCAAGAATAGGTATCCTCCTCTAAGAATTGATGATTTATTTAACCAATTTCAAGGGGCTAGCCTTTTTTCTAAGATTGATCTTCGGTCCGAGTATCATCAAGTGAAGGTGAGGGAGTGTGATATTCCTAAGACAACCTTTCGAACTAGGTACGGACATTATGTGTTTTTTGTGATGTCATTTTGGTTCACCAATGCACCGACCATCTTCATGGACCTTATGAATAGGGTCTTTTAACCCTACCTTGATTCATTTGTTGTGGTATTCATTGATGACAGTATGATCTATTCACATAATGAGGAGAAGCATATGGGTGATTTGAGGGTAGTGCTGCAAAGGTTAAGGGAAGAGAAATTGGATGCTAAATATGAAAAATGTGAATGTTGGTTGAAGGAGGTTGCCTTCCTAGGTAATATGGTGTCAGGGGATGGTATTATGGTGGACCCTAAGAAGATCGATGAGATTAAAAATTGGCCTAGACCATTAACCCCATCGAATATTAGGAGCTTCTTGGGTCTAGCAGGTTACTATAGGTGGTTGTTGAATGGGTTCTCTTCTATTGCCTCTCCCATGAAAAAATTGACTTAAAAAAGCAAGATTGTGTGGTCCGGTTAATGTGAAAGGAGTTTCCAAACATTGAAAGATAAGCTTGTGTCCACTCTTATATTGTCACTATCGAAAGGGCTAGAGGGATTTGTTGTGTATTTTGATGCTTCCTAGGTTGGTTTGGGTTGTGTTTTGATGCAAAAAGGGTAAGGTAAAAGCTTATGCTTCGAGACAACTCAAAGTGAATAAAAAGAACTACACTATCCATGATCTTGAATTAGCTGTTGTTGTGTTTACATTAGTGATTTGGCATTACTACTTGTATAGGGTGCATGTTGATGTGTTCACCAATCATAAGAGTCTCCAATATGTCATCACTCAAAAAGATCTTAACTTGAGGCAAAGAAGATGGTTAGAACTTCTTAAGGACTATGATATGAGTGTGCATTATCATCCGGGTAAGGCTAATATGGTGGTGGATGCTTTTAGTAGCGTGTATATGGGTATATTAGCTCATGTTGATGGTGGTCATAGGGAGGTCCATCAGTTGACGAGATCGGGAGTTAGGTTAGAAGAGGAATACAATGGTGGTGGTGTTGTCGTTGGTGGTTCTAAATCCTCTTTGGTGGAGGAGGTGAAAGCTTAATAAGATCTTTATCCCTCCTTATCGGAATTGAAATTCTTGGTTAGTGACAGCAAAGTGGAGGTCTTCTCCCAAGGGGGGAGATGGTTCACATAGGTACCATGGTAGGTTGTGTGTGCCTTTTGTTGATGGTTTAAGGGAGAAAATCCTAGATGAGGCCCATAATTCTTCTTATTCTATCCACTCCAGTTCGACCAAAATGTATAGAGATTTGAGGGATGTGTATTGGTGGGGAGGTATGAAGAGGGACACTGGAAAATTCATTTCCCTTTGCCATAGTTGTCAACAAGTCAAATCCAAACATCAAAGGCCGAGTGGCCTAACCCAAGAGATAGAGATTCCTACTTGAAAGTGGGAGGTGATTAATATGGATTTTTTGGTTGGGTTGCCCAAGACTAGAAAGGGTTTTAATTTCATTTGGGTTGTGGTTGGTAGGATGACAAAATCGACTTACTTTCTATCGGTTAAGACCTTATATAGGGCTGAAGATTATGCTAGGTCATACATTCATGACTTGGTAAGGTTGTATGGGGTTCTTTTACCCATTATATCGGGT
>DF362065.1:15731-26340 GCA_000787875.1 Solanum virginianum
AGATCTCAATTTACTTCACATTTTTGGAGGTACTTTTCAAGGGGTCTTGGTACAAGGGTTAAGATTAGTACAACCTTTCACCCTCAAACAGATGACCAAGTCGAAAAAACTGTCCAAATACTTGAGGATATGCTCAGGGATTGTGTATTGGAGCTCAAGTGTAGTTGGGATGATCTTCTTCCATTGATTTTATTTTCCCTATCATTTTAACATCGGTAAGGCTCTTTTTTAGGCTCTCTATGGTAGATGTTGTAGATCACTAGTTGGTTGGTTTGTGGTTTGTGAGGTAGCCTTATTGGGGCCAGATCTGGTTATAGAGGCTCTTGAGAAGGTTAGGATGATTAGAGAAAGATTGAAGACTGCCCAAAGTCGCCAAAAGTCTTATACTAATTGAGAAGAAAGGATCATGAATTCCAAGTTAGTGATTGGGTTTATTTAAAAGTGTCACTTATGAAGGGTGTGGTTCATTTTGGTAAGAAGAGCAAGTTGAGCTTAAGATATGTGGGTCCATATAGGGTAATGAGAAGAATTGGCAAGGTCGATTATGAATTGGAATTACCTAGTGAGATGGAATTGGTTCATCCAGTCTTTCATTTATCCATTTTGAGGAAATGTGTTGGAGACCCTAATGCTATTATGCCTCTTAATTGTATGAGTGTTATTGAAGACAATTTGACCTATGAGGAGGTTCTGGTTCAGATCTTGGATAGACAAGTGAAGAGGTTGAGGAACAAGGATGTGACTTCCGTTAAGGTCCTTTGGAGGAATCAATAGGTTGAAAGTACTATTTAAGAGGCCTATATGGACATGCAGAAGCGATAAAATTACCTTTTCCACTCCACTCAAGCCTATGGTATTAATTTAAGTCATTTATATGATCTCAAGTTTTAGGTTCAACCCTCATGTCATTGCATAAATTTATGTTTAAATTGACAAGTTCATGATGATTGTACAGTTATGATGAGATTTTTGAAATGATGTTTAAGTGCATTGTTGCATCTTTATGCGGTTTGAAATTTGTCATGTTTACATCTCTCATATATGTTTCTCTGACATTCAGGGGCGAATGTTCCCAAGGGGGAGATATTATAACGACCAAAAAAGTGTCCAAAAATGTGCTTCGGAAATGCTCGGAATCGTAATTTCCATATATCTCAAATTTCATGTGCGATATCAAAAATACAACTTCATATTCTTGATCAGGAGGTCACAGTGAGTGGAAAATGGGTCTAACTCTGATTTAAGAGCAAACGATTAGCAATTTTGATTTTCCAAAATGCAATTTCCAGTGAGGTTTGAACGCCCCTGGCGTGACGCACCAAGGGCGCGACTTTATGTATTTTTTTGTCCAGTTTTGGCTTTGATCCAAGACTTTTATGTCTTGGGCCTAAGTGTTCCCAAATGTGAAAATACCTATACTTAGCCATTTTTCACCCTCATATGATTCAAAACATTCCCCAATACTCATTCAAACACTTAACAAAATATTTTACTCCTAAAATAAAGTCTCAAATATCATCTGGATTTTAAGGTTCTCATTCAAGCTTAAAGTCTCCATCTCCAATCTTTATCAAGTTAATCTCTAAAGAAAAGGTATGTGGATTTATTTTATGGGTTCTTTCATCCACGATGCCCATGCTGTCTTTTACTCAATATTGCATGTGATTTAAAGTTATTCATAGGTCTTACTCATTATGAAATTTACTGCACACTATGTTGGGGTTTATGAAATGGTGACTGTTTTACTATGTTTTGAGCTATGAATCTAAGATCAATTGTGAGATTTGATGAAGGGTTTTGAAGTAAATATTTCTTGAGGGTGTTACCGAATATCTATTGATGGTTTTACACTGAATTTTCTAGCATGATTACACTCTTAAATTGCATGGTTTTAAACTAGCATTACACACCCTCTAAGTGTTTGATAAAATGTCTGGTTATGGTTTCTTGAGGATTTGAAGGTCCAATGCAATGCTTATGAGTTGAATGAGTATATGATGAAGGAATGATAATGATATGATGATGAAATAGATGTATATATATATATGGCATTCTCTATATAGCATTGGAATGTGACAGTGCCCTACTCAAGCATTACGCGCTGGGTAATTGTGTTATGGGATTCGTACCTTGATAACCATGTCGAGGGGTTTGTACCTTGGTAACTATGTTGGGGGGTTTATACCTCGGTCACCACAGGTGATAGGGTAGGATGATTCACCAACCATGTCGGGGGGTTTGTACCTCGATCACCAAGGGTGGTAGGTTATGACAATCCACCAACCAATTGATGGGGTTGGTACCTCAATCACCAAAGGTTGTAGGGTGCGATGATCTACCAATATGATAGTAGCCTCTTCTTACATATGTACTATGTTCTATATAAACATGATTTACTACAAGCATTTTCCATGCATGCCATATTGATGTTTGTTGCTCACTGCCTATGCTTATGCTTTTCGATTATGTTACTTAACTCTTGCTGCATTGCATCCTACATACTTAGTACATTTAATCATACTAATGCATACATTATGCCTACATGATGTCACCATATAGGAACCGGAGCCCCGCTTGAGCATTCCTATCTATGTGGCGAGTACGATTCCCTTCAAGGTTGTTGGTGAGTCCTCCATTCCTGGGACGTTGCTTATACGCTCATGTTATGTACTAAGACTACTTTTATTTTATGTAAATATTGACTATGAGGGTAAGCCTAGTAGCTTGTATTGGCCCCCGCTCTTCTCTATGTAGTATAGATATTGTTGGACATATTTTGTATCTATACTATGAGCCTTGACTCTCTTGTTTCTTGATGTTTATGATATGGAAGTTTACCCTTACTTCCGATTCCCTTTTTTTATTCATATCTGTTATAGTCATTTTGATTGCTTCCACGACCAAGGATGTGTAATGATATGCTTTGTGTATTGTTTGGGGTTCCTTCGAGAAACCTATTCGCCGGCCATGATTAGGCCCTAGGCTTAGGTTGTGATATATAGTACATCTTTATTTATGGAAGGATAAATAAAAAGCAAGCAAATAATTCTAGTGGAATCGGATCTTTGGACTCAAGCTATGGGGATGTTATAGGGAAGAGGATTAGTATGATCGTATAGAAATTAATGACTAACGAGCGGGTAAGTATAACTTCTTCTATGGGGAGAATAGGGACTTAGAACATCCATCTCATCATAAATATTCAATAATACATAGAAGAGGATAAGGACTATGGGAAGTTTTCCAAAATTACATAAACATAATAGGATTCAAGCTCATAACATACATATCTATATCAATATCTAACAACACCTCTATAAAGAGGGGAATGGAGGACAAGACATCTTTGGGGCTCACCCTCAACAAATGTAATAACGCAAAAGTAAACAAGTCTTAGAAAATCCTTAAAAGAAAGTGGACATTGTCCTTGAAATCATGGATTCACCAATAGTAATCTTCAATGATCCCTCTAGCCACGATGAGGAGGAGGGTGGATATGAGCTCTGAACCCTACATAGCTAGATCATGTAGGCAAAAAGTATACATTAGTACATGGAATGTTCTAAGTATGTACGTAAGTATGTAGGGTACAGTGCAACAATGAACATAAGCAATAATGAAACAATATGCATTATTATAATCAATGAATATAAAATCATTTTGTCATGTATGATCAATGCTTTAGTTCAAACATGCATAGATATTGTTAAACTTGCATAACATATCATACATATATGGGAGGAAACTGTAACTAACATATAGCACCAAGTGAGCTACTACATGGAATACTGATATTAGAGTCCGAGGTGAGTTTATTGCTTAGCAGCTAGATGGGACCGCCAAACACTAGTGTTGGACAAACAGAGAGACCAGGCTAGTCGATGTCACGCTAGTACCATGGGTAGAATTTACAAAGACCTTTATGACTTTCTTCATACTAGGAGCTCTAAGGACCGACATTAGGACCAGTTTGTGCAACTTGAACAAGGGCAGATGATTTAGTCCCAGTATAAGGATATGCTATAGTTATCATGGCCACCGAGGAGGAATAGATCCATTACATTATATAAGAATTAAGGCCTTAATTAGGCATAGGTACATATACAATAGTGAAATCAGGTTAGTCATTTTTTGATAGGATTAATCTTACTTATTTTCTATAAAAGATTAGTCGCGAGGCCTTATAGGACTTTGACAAGTGAGTTAGATGTTAGGGAGAGTTTCGTAGTTCTTAGTAGTTGTTATATGTGCTCAGTGATAGGACTTCGAGGAGGGGTCAGTAGGGTTGGACTAGCCGACCATTCAAGGCATTGCTGCAGACTTCTAAGTGTAGCCATTAGGGCTTGGGTACTTTCATTCATGGTTGTTCCTCTTAGCAATCTGGGTGTAGATAAAAGGCACGTGATGCTATTACGTCAGGCTGGTTGGGTTGCACTCTGTAGGTAGTTAGGTGATCGGGGCAGTATGTTCGTGACCATAGATATAAGGCTATTTGAGGTTGTTTATGGAATGAGTCACAAAACTATTGGCTCAGAGACTATCTAACGCATAGAACAACACTTTTCGCCCTATAGCTCACCAAGTAAGCTCCTTTATTAGGTGTTAGGGGTAGGGATAAGCACCGATGTCACAAGGATGACTAATATAGGGATCGTAGGGACTAGCAAAGCTTTCAACATGGTTCTGAAGGTCCTACCAGGAAGAGTATAGGCACACAAGGATGACTAATATAGGGATCGTAGGGACTAGCAAAGCTTTCAACATGGTTCTGAAGGTCCTACCAGGAAGAGTATAGGCAGGGGCAAAAGTGTTATTCGAGGGGTAGGTTGTCAGGCCCACGTCTATGTCACTGTGGCATAGGCTAAGGCTGAGTCTTCTGTTGAAGCCATCATAGGTATGATTATTGTATGTAAGGAGCTATCTTCAGTATTGTTTTATCTAGGTTCTATATTTTCCTATGTGTTGGTATACTATGTTTTTTACTTGTGTGTGACTCCCAAGCGTCTTTTCTTCCAAATTTGGGTAATGACTATAGTGGGGGATTCACTTATTGTAGATATGGTATAAAGAGGTTTTATAGTTACATCTCAGGGTTTTAATAATTAGGTTGATTTGACAATCCTTAATATGCTTGGTTTTCATATTATTTTAGGCATAGATTAGTTGGCCCTACATTATGTTGTATTAGATTGTTATGCCTGGATAATAAACTTAGGGATACTAGGGAGTTAGGTATTGATAGGTATTATATCATATATTCAAGTTTTGATATTGATAGTTGTAGGTTGTTTGGCCTATTTAGCTCTTCTTCGTGATGTGATAGTTGAGACACATATTGTGGAGTTATTGCTAGTCATTTGTGAGTTCCAAGCTAATTTTTTGGGGTTGTCACCTGAGCAAGAGATCAAATTTGAGATAGAGGTTGAGATGGGCACTAGGCTTATATCTATTCCCCAAATCGGATGGCTCCCAAAGAGATTAAGGATCTTAGTACACAGCTTAACAGTTTGCTTGATCTAGGATTTATATGGCAGAGTGTTTCAACTTGGGAAGCCCTTGTCATTTTTGTCACAAAGAAAAAAAAGACTCTTCAGATATGTAATGCTCATCATAAGTTGAATAAGGTGAGGTTAAAGAACTTCTATCCTTTGTCGTGCATTGATGACTTTTTTAATTAGTTACAGGAGGCAATAGTGTTTTCTATGATGTATCCGAGATCAGGGAACCACAAGTTGAGAATTCGGCAGAAGATATTCAGAAGACTTTATTTCAGACCCGTTATAGGCATTATGATCTCCTAGTGATGCCATTTAGACTAAGTGATTCCCTTTGAATGTTTAATGACTTGATGACTCAGGTATTCCAATCGTATTTTGACTATTGTTTTGTGTTTTGTGATGACTCAAGTAATTGCTGACTACTACTCTTGTTCTGACCCTCCTGATTGAGGGAGAGGGTTTTATGGTATATTTTAACACATCCTATATCAAGTTTGATTATGTATTGATGTAGCGAGATTGGTTATTGCTTATGCTTCTTGGTAGTTATGATTCCATAAGCGTATACATCCCACATACGATCTCCAATTGGCGGTAGTAGTGTTATTGCTAAAGATCCAGAGGAATTATTTGAATGGCCTGTATTGTGATATTTATACAGACCATCAGAGTTTAGAGTATATTATGACTCAGTAGGATTTGAAACACCACCATAGACAGTGGATTGAGTTGTTGGCTAACTAAGATTATTCCTATTTATTCCATTCAGGCAAGAAAAACATGGTAGCTGATGCCTTGAGTCAGAAGGCAATTACTATAGTCAGTCTAGAATATTTGATAGTAGCAGAATGACCCTTATGTTTAGACGTTTAGTCCCTAGCTATCAAGTTTATCCAGTTGGATATTATTTACTTCAGTCTAGTGTTACCTTTATTAGGGCTTAGTTGTAACACTTCTCACGCGCCTTAAAAAAATGCCCAACTGTGTATTTCTTAATTATCTCAAAATCCGTTCATGATTTTGCAAATATGACTTCATATTTATTTTCAAGGGGAAAAATTGTGTAGGAAAGGGGTGGTCTTCAATTTTCATATAACACATAGCAAAATATAACTTTTCAGGTGATTCGGGGCTTAACCAGAAAAGTATGTGAGCAGTACGCATCGCAGATTGTCGCCCACTAGTGCAAAAATGGCATAAACCCATTTCTAGGCAAAAGAAGGGTAAAAAATGAACTTCGCATGAAAATATACTACTTTGCTACCAATCTGCGTCGTGGACTTATCATGTGTCACGACCCAAAATAAATCCTAGACGTGACACGATGAATGAGAAACCAAAGGAACTCAAAAAAATCCTCTTAGCTTATCATTACACATCATCAATCATGGAAGCATATAAAAGACATACAGAGTATGAATAAGGGGCAATGGGACTAAGGGGAAAACTTGTATAACATCATAATCAAGAGACAAGGAGTCATAGCTCATATCATAGATACATAACATGTCTAACAAACATCTCTACTACATAGATAAGACCAAGGGCCAAGACAAAACAACTGGGCTCACCCACATAGTCAAATAGAACATAAAGAAGAGTTTTCCAATACATAATGAGAGAAACATAGATACACATTCCAGGAATGGAGGACTCACCCACTAGCTTGAGTAGTACCAAACTAGCTATGTATAGGAGGAGGAGGATGATCAATTTGGGCTTCAATTCCTACATAGTGATATCATGTAGGCAAGAGTATGCGTTAGTATGGTTGAATGTACTAAGTATGTAGGATGCAATTCAACAAGAGATAGGCATCATAATCAAAATACATAACAATAGGCATTAGACTTCATATAACAATATGGCATGTATGATCAATGTTTAAGTAAAACATGCTTAAGTAACTCATGTTTTTATAGGATATCATATGTATAGAAGAGACCATGCAAGATTTCCAAAGTAGAAACCCCATGGTAGGTTGATGATGATTTTACCCCATCACCCTGGTGGTGTGGTACAATCTCCTCACATGGTTGGTGATAATCTCACCTTATCACCTTGGTGGCGAAGTACAAACCCCTCACATAGTTGATGATAATATCACCCTATCATTCTGGTGGCAAAGTACAAACCCTTCATAAGGTTGATTAGTACAAACCCCCATCTAGGTTATCGAGGCACTAGCCCTTCTATTGGCTATCATGGTACTAACCCCATGATAAGGTTATCCGGGTTCTTAGCATGGTCTAATGCAACACTTTATATAGAGTATATCATATACACAAGCTCGGTTAAACATCATATAGTTGTTCATGTCATATAATATGGTTTAGACCTTTAATTCTTCAAGAAACCATATCCCGATATTTTATCAAACACTTAGAGGGTGTGTAGTGCTAGTGTAAAACCATTCAATTCATGAGTTAAATCATACTAGTAAATTCAATATAAAAGCTTCAATAGATACTTGGTAACACCCTCAAGCAATGAACATCATAACCCTTCACCAATCCTTTCAATAGATATTAGATTCATAACTCAAACATAGTAAAACAATTATAATTTCATATGCTGAAACATAGTGTGCAGTGATTTTCATAATAATCAAGACCCATGAATAAATCACCTTTAAATCATGAAATTTGTAAGAATAGGAAGCTTGGGCATCATGGGTAAAAGAAACCTATGAAAGAAACCCACATAGCTTGACTTTGGAGAATTTCTTGAGGAGCACTTTAATAGAGAGTTGAAGCTTGAAGGACATCCTTAGATTCGGATGAGGGTTTTTGGACTTGAATTTTGAGAGGAAAATTAGTCTAAGTGTTTGAGTGAGTATTGGGGAATGTTTAGGATGATATGAGGGTGAAATAAGGCTAAGTATATGTATTTACACATATGTGAGGGTCTAGGCCCAAGTCGTAAAAGTCTTGGACCGAGTTGGAAAAATAGTCACTAAAATTGTATAGGGGCACATCACGGAAGCGACGTAGAAAGCCCACTGTTTTCAAAATACATAAAGTTATCCTCACAATTAAAAACCTTCCCAAAAGTCCTCGTAATTCCTCACAATTCCGTCATCTAAATACATGAATCTCAAGAACTTTCTTTGGAATTTGAAGAACCCAATTCAGGCCTAAGTCTTCCTCAAGTCTTTCTTCAAGAAAACTCCAAGATTAAGTTATAAGGGCTTCGTTCATGGAGATTCTTCCACCGATGAAGCTAATCCTGCTCTCTTTATCAAATTTCATGATTTTAAGGATGGATACTTTATGGGTAATACCTATTATACACTCTTTGTATAGATGATTTAAGTTTGAATCCTCTGCTCTCTTTATCAAATTTCATGATTTTAAGGATGGATACTTTATGGGTAATACCTATTATACACTCTTTGTACAGATGATTTAAGTTTGAATCCTTCAAGTAATGATTTTAATATGCTTAAACATCATTGTAGTTTGACCTTGTGATGGATTTTATGATACTACAGTTATGTACTCTATGATACTATGAAAAACTATGAAAGAACTTGTGAATTTTACTTGGATTTCATGATACCCAAAATGAGGATTTTACTATAATGTTGGTGGGTTGGTTTGAATGACTTTAAAATGAATTGATTTTACTACTCTTATATTTTGTAATCTTGAATTACATGATTTAAAGCTTATATGTATATTATCTACTATGTTTTGACTAAAGTATTTGAATAGATGCTATGTTGACGAGAGTCATATTGTAAGACATGTGAATTATAAATATTATCAATGTTGAAGGGCTATTATGCATGCTATGAGCTCATGAGAATATTACAACTGTATAAATGATATGAAGCCATTTCTTGATGTTACGATGTGATAATTTGATGAGCTACTCTTATAATGCTACCACGAGTTATAAATTATGTAAGCTATGAATATGTATATGAATTTAGTATTCTGTATGATTATCGACCTTACTGAAAAGGTTGTATCGTAAGGTAAGGACATATCTTAATACCTACCAAAAAGGACATACATAAGGTAAACATATCTTGTGACACCTACCAAAAATGCTATGCTATAAGATAAGGATATCTTGGGAAACCCTCCAAAAAGGCTATGCCATAAGGTAGGGGATATTTAAAACACTCTCTGAAAAGGTTATATCATAAGGTGAGTGGATGGTTTACCTTGGCAAAGTAGACCACTCATTCTTCGGTGTGGAGTAAACACCGAGATTTCAAGTAATAGATCACTTGGTATTATTTGTTGGTTATGGTCCTTTCCCACCTATGTATATGACTTAATTATTCTTCATGCACGTATTGGAGAAAGCATTGACCGTTCATGTCATATTGAGCTTAAATCTATTCATTATGAATATGCATATTGCTTATTTGTGGATTATACTACCTTTTTGCATTGCACCATTCATACATAGTGCATTCCATGTACTAACACATACTTGTTTTCTTACATTATCTAACCATGTAAGGATTGGGGCTTATATCCATCCTCCTCCACCACGTGGCTAGCTAGATCATTTGAAGATTGCTATTGGTGAGTCTTCTACTCCGGCGATAATATCCACCTTAATTTCATGCTTTTGTTTAGACTTGACCATTTTTGGGTACTTATATTTTGAGTGTGAGGCCGGGACAGGTCTTGGCCCCCGTTCATTTCATATTAGAGGGGTTGTTAGATATAGATATTCATGTATTGAGCTTGACTCATATTATGATTATGTAGTTATGAAAGACTTCCCTTAGTCCCCTTTTTTTCCCTTCTATGCTTGTTGTATATTGATGATGAAATGGAAGTTCAGAGTGCTACTTTCCTTCATACTATTTGTTACTTGCTGTTTAATTATGCTTCCACAACCAAGGATGTGCAAACGATATGCTAAGAGACTGTTTTTTTTTTCTCTGAGTTTCCCATTCCCCATGTCACATCTAGGCCCTAGGCTTGGGTCGTGACATCAATCATCACTGATTAATAAGATTCGAGTCCTACAATTCATGGAAGAGTCATTTGTAGGGCTCCAAGACAAAGTGTTATAAATGGTTGGTGGTCAGGCTTCAGTTGATTTAGATGGGGTCCTCCGGCACATCACGGAAGCGACGTAGA
>DF362065.1:32690-44085 GCA_000787875.1 Solanum virginianum
AATCTGAAGAGGAGCCAAGCGTAAATTTATCTGAGTCTGATGAGGTGCCTTAGGATGTACGAGCATATTAGTCATCAATCGACCCATCCAATTCTACAGATGATCCTCAGCATCACCGATTAGGAGTCGTAGGTATGGAATATATTTACTGATAGGGGTAGAGCCTAAAGGCTAGGGGAAACCTAAGAATTCATTTATAAGGAGACCCGATTAGTTGATTCTGGGCTAAATAATTTTCCTGAGTTAGTAGCCAAGATAGACAGGGATGGGCTCCGGTGGCTGACAGAGAAGCTTGGCATGTATGCTTAACTTGTAGTCCGAGAGTTCTATGCAGTATGTGCAGCCACCATTCTCAGAGATCTTCCTAAGGAGTATAAAGGTATTGATAGGCCCTGGTTGAGGGACGTCCTAGTTCGAGCAAAGCAGGTGAACATTTTAAAGGAGACCATCCACAGAGTATAGTTCGGGCCTACCTACAGAGCACCCCAGTCGACAGCCAAGTATGATAGCTAGATTGATAAGATAAGACAGACTATGATTTGGAAGAATGTGAACTTGAGGACTGAGCTCCTGAGATAGGTGGCCAGTCAGATATCAGATAGTGACCCCTAGCCTTTATGGGTCACCACACACATAGAGCCCATAAAATTTTTGTGGTCAATCATCTGATCTCGCATCTGATCCACATCGTGTCTAATAATATTATTACTCAAGCTTGTTGGTGTGTCCTGCATTCCAAGGATGTTGCTTATGATCTCATGCTATGTATTAAGACTATCTTTCTTTTATTTTACGTACTGACTATGAGGGTGAGCCCGATTGTTTGTCGGGGCCCCCGCTTTTATTTATGTAGTAAAGGTGTTGTTGGACATATTATGTATCTACGCTATGAGCCTTGACTCTCTCGTTCTTGATTTCTATGATATAAAAGTGTTCCCTTATCCCCGGTTGTCCCAATTTACTATTTCTTATTGTGTTTTGTTGCTCTTTGCTTGGGGTCCCTTCAGATCCCCATATGCCATATCATATCTAGACCCTAGGCTTGGGTCATGATAGGACAATCAATCACCTTATGACCCACTTCACCATAACCATAACAAGTATTAGAGTCCTCAAGGTTGAGAAATCACCAAAGCTCATTTTACGAAGTACGGAACTAGCCATCCGAAGGATGATCATAAGGTGCTCCAGTCCCTAAACGGTAATATAATGTAGTCATAGAGTATGCATTAGTATATTTGAATGTATAAAATCTATAGGATGCAATGCAACAAGACATAAGACCATATGGTCAAAATGCATAATCATAAGCAATGGATAAGTATAATTTTGATATGGCATGCATGATCAATGATTGAAGTAAAATATGCTTGTAAACTGGTCTTTTAGTGGGAGAGTTATGATGTGGTAAAAGGTAGATTCATCTCTTGCATTAAAGCTAGTCAGTTGATCTCCAAGGGGTATCTTTACCATCTTGTGAGGGTTAGGGATAAGGAGCCTAAATTTCATCCTATGGAGTCAGTTCCAGTGGTAAATGAGTTCCTTGGTGTCTTTCCAAATGACCTTCTCAATGTTCCTCCCAAAAGGGAAATAGATTTTGGTATAAATCTCCTCCCCGACACTCAACCTATTTCTATTCCCCTTACTATATGGCGCCAATGGAGTTGAAGGAGTTAAATGAACAATTGAGGGACTTATTGGAAAAGGGTTTCATTAGACCTAGACAATTGCCTTGGGGTACACCTATGTTGTTTGTGAAAAAGAAGGATGGGTCTTTTAGGATGTGTATTGACTACCAGCAACTTGATTGGTCACAATTAAGAATAGGTATCCATTTCCAAGGATTGACGATTTGTTTGACCAATTGCGATGGGCTAGCCAGTTCTCTAAGATTTATCTTCGGTTTGGGTACCATCAAGTGAATGTGAGGGAGTGTGATATTCCTAAGATGATCTTGAGTACTAGATTTGGCCATTTTGAGTTTGTTGTGATATCATTTGGGTTGACCAATGCACCGACCATCTTCATGGATCTAATGAAAAGGGTCTTCAAACCCTACCTTTATTCATTTGTTATGGTATTCATTGATGATATTTTTATCTATTCTCATGTTAAGGAGGAGCATAGGGCTCATTTGAGAGTTATGTTGCAAAGATTGAAGGAAGAGAGGTTATATGCTAAGTATGAAAAGTGTGAGTTTTTGTTGAGAGAGGTTTCCTTCCTAGGATATGTGGTGTCCGGGGATGGTCTTAAAGTTGACTCTAAGGAGACGAATGTTATTAGGAATTGGCCTACACCATTGACCCTGTTGGATATTAGGAGCTTCTTTGGCTTAATAGGTTACTATCGGAGGTTTGTTAATGGGTTCTCTTCAATTGCTTTCCCTATGACAAGGATAACTCAAATGAAAGACAAATTTGTGTGGTTCGATGAATATTAAAGGAGTTTCAAAACATTGAAAGATATGTTTGTGTCCACTCCTACTTTGTCACTACCAAAGGGTTAGAGGGACTTATTGTATATTGTGATGCTTCTCGAGTTTTGGGTTGTGTGTTGATGCAAAATTGTAAGGTCGTAGCCTATGTATCAAGACAACTCAATGAGCATGAAAAGAACTACCCTACCCATGATCTTAAGTTAGCCATCATTGTGTTTGCATTAAAGATTTGGCGTCGCTACTTGTATGGGGTGCGTGTTGATGTGTTCACCGATCATAAGAGCCTCCAATATGTCTTTATTCTAAAGGATCTCACCTTGAGACAAAGGAGATGGTTGGAACTTCTTAAGGATTATCATATGACTATGCATTACCATCCCGGTAAGGCTAATATTATGGTGGATGCATTGAGTAGGGTGTCTATAGGTAGTTAGCTCATGTTGATTGTAGAGATAAAGAGGTGGCTAAGGAGGTGCATCGGTTGGCTAGATTGGGGAATGGGTTGGAAGAGATGGATAATGGTTGTGTCATTGTTGTTGACGGTTCTAAGTCTTCCTTGATCAATGACGTGATAGCAAACCAGGACCTTGATACCTCCTTGTTAGAGTTGAAGGCCCTTTTGCAAGACGTCAAGGTGGAGGTTTTCTCCCAAGGGGGAGATGTTGCCCTTAGGTACCAAAGTAGGTTGTGTGTACCTTTTGTGGATGGTTTGAGGGAGAAAATCCTTGATGAGGCCAATAATTCTTCTTATTTTATCCACCACGATTCCACCAAAATGTATAGAGATTTGAGGGATGTGTATTGGTGGGGAAGCATGAGGAGTTGCTAAATTTGCATTCGGTTGCCATAGTTGCCAACAAGTCAAAGCCAAACATCAAAAGGCCGGGTGGCCTAACCCAAGATGTAGAGATTACAACTTGGAAGTAGAAGGTGATTAATATGGATTTTGTGGTTAGGTTGCCCAAGACTAGAAAAAGTTTTGATTCCATTTGGGTTGTGGTTGATAGGATGACGAAATTGGCTCACTTTCTACCGGTTAAGACCACATATGGGGCTGAAGATTATGCTAGAGTATACTTTCATGACTTAGTAAGGTTGCATGGGGTTCCTTTGTCCATCATATCAGATCGTGGGGCTCAATTCACTTCATATTTTTAGAGGTCCTTTCAAAGGGGTCTTGGTACAAGAGTTAAGCTTAGTACGGTCTTTCACCCTCAAATAGATGGCCAAGACAAAAGGACTATCCAAACACTTGTGGACATGCTTAGGGCTTGTGAGTTGGAGCTCAAGGGTAGTTGGGATGATCATCTTCCATTGATTGAGTTTTCATATAACAATAGCTATCATTCTAGCATTGAAGTGGCTCCTTTTGAGGCTCTCTACGGTAGGCAATGTACATCATCGGTTGGGTGATTTGAGGTTGGAGAGGTGGCTTTATTGTGACCAGCCCTAGTTTTAGAGGCTCTTGAGAAGGTTAAGATGATTAGAGAAAGGTTGAAGACGGCCTAAAGTCTCCAAAAGTCCTATGCTGATGTGTGGAGAAGGGATCTTGAATTCAAGGTTGGTGATTGGGTCTACTTTAACCTATCACTCATGAAGGGTGCATTCCGTTTTAGTATATAAGAATGGTTTTACTTCAAGCATCAACAATACATACCATATTGCTATAAGCTTATTCATTGCCTCATTCCGTTTTAGTAAGAAGGGAAAGTTAAGCCCCAGATATATGGATCCTTATAGAGTGATGAGAAGGATTGGTAAGGTGGCCTACGAGTTGAATGTCCCTAGTGAAATGGACTTGGTTCATCCGGTCTTTCATGTATCTATGTTGAGGAAGTGCGTAGAAGATGCTAATGCTATAGTGCCTCTTGATGTGGTGGGTTTTGTTGATGAAAATTTGACCTATAAAGAGGTTCCGATTCAGATTTTTGATATACAAGTCAAGAGGATAAGGAAAAAGGATGTGGCTTCTATTAAGGTCCTTCAGAGGAATCAACAAGTTGAAAGTGCCACTTGGGAAGCCGAAGCAGGCATGCAAAAGTGATACCCTTACCTATTCAACTCCACTCAAGCTTAAGGTATTGATCTAAGTCCTATATATGATCTCACATCTTATGTTTTGGCCCCTATGTCATTGCATACATTCATTTCAAATTGACAAGTTCACACTTATGATGATATTTTTAAATGATGTTTAAGTTCATTGTTGGATCTCTTTGAGGGCTGATATGGTCATGTTTGTGTCTCTCATATACATTTCTTCAACATTCGGGGACGAATGTTCCCAAGGGGGAGATAGTGAAATGACCCCAAAAAGTGCCCGAAAATGTGCCTCAAAATTGCCCGGAATCGTAACTTCCATATATCTTAAAATCCATGTGCAATATCAAAAAATCAACTTCATATTCTTGTTCAAGGGGTAAATTTGAGTGGGCAATGGGTCTAACCCTGATTTAAGAGAAACAATCACAAAAATATGATTTCCAGAGATGATCTACGCCTTGGCACGACGCGCCAAGGGCGCGCTTCTATCTATTTTTGTGGCCAGTTTTCTATGTTGGTCCATGACTTTTCGATCATGGGCCTAAGTGTCCCTATGCATGAAAATGCCTATACGTAGTATTATTTCACCCTCATATCATTCAAGATATTCTCAAATACACTCCCTAACACTTAGAAAATATTTCACCTCCTAAATTCAAGTCTCAAACTCATCCGGATACAAACGCTCTCAATCAAGCTGCAAGTCTCCATCTCCAATCTTCATCAAGTTCATCTCCAAAGCTAAGGTATGTGGGTTTCTTTCATGGGCTCCTTTCACCCGTGATACCCAAGCTTTGTTTTACTGAAATTTGCATGATTTAAAGTTGATTTATTCATAGGCCTTATCTATTATGAATTTCACTGTACACTATACTGGGGTTTATGAAATTTTGTCTGTTTTAGAATGTTTTGAGTTATGAAAGCAAGACACATTGAAAGATTTGATGAAGGGTTTTGATGTATATTGCTTGAGGGTGATACTAATTATCTACTGATGACTTTACATTGAATTTTCTAGAAAGATTTCACTCACAAATTACGTGGTTTTATACTAGCACTATACACTCGCCAAGTATTTGATAAAATGTCTGGATTATGATTTCATAAGGAATTAAAGCTCCAATGCATATCTTATGAGTGAATTACTTTATGATGATTAAAGGAATATATGTATATGACGATGATTAAAGGAATATATGTATATGATGATGATGAAAGAAATGTATATATATGATGATGATGAAAGAAATGTATATATATGATGATGACTGAAGGAATGTATGTATATTATCTCTATAGTGTTGGGGATGACCAAGCCTCACTCGGAAGGTTGTAGGCCGGGGTATGCTTGTTGATACGTTTGTACCTTGGTCTCCTCGCTCAGGAGGTGGCATGCCCATGCAACCATATTGGGGGTTTGTTGCATCAACCAAGTTGGGGATTTGTACTCATCAACCTTGTTGGGGGATTTGTACTCCATCAACCTTGTTACGGGGTTTATAGTCCATCAACCACATAAAGGAGTTTGTACCTCATTTGCCTTTCCATGGAGGTGGTAGGCCTTAGATTGCACTATGAATAGTCACTCCTTACACTTGTATTATGATCTATATAAGAATGGTTTTACTTCAAGCATCAACAATACATACCATATTGCTATAAGCTTATTCATTGCCTGTGTTATGCATTTTGTTTATGGTGTTTATCACTTGTTGCATTGCCTCCTAGATACTTACTACATTCGAATGTACTAATACATATGCTATTCCTACATGATGTCGCCATGTAGGAACCGAAGCACCGCTTGATCATTCTCATCCTCTACGTGGCTAATACGATTGTCTCTCAAGCTTGTTGGTCAGTCCTCCATTCTAAGGATGTTGCTTATGATCTCTTGCTATGTACTAAGACTATCATTCTTTTATGTTACTTACTGAATATGGGGGTGAGCCCGGTTGCTTGTCATGGGTCTCGCTCTTATCTATGTAGTAGAGGTGTTGTTGGACATGTTATATATCTATGCTATGAGCCTTGACTCTCTCGTTCTTGATTTCTATGATATGATAGTGTTCCCTTAACCCCAGTTGTCCTAATTTACTATTTCTTGTTGTGTTTAATTGCTCCCGCGACCAATGATGTGTAATGATATGTTCAGAGGATTGCTTGGGGTCCCTTTGGATCCCCATGCACCGTGTTACGTCTAGGCCCTAGGCTTGGGTCATTATAGGACAATCAATCACCTTATGACCCACTTCACCACAAAAATAACAAGCATTAGTGTCCTCGGGCTTGAGGAATCACCAAATCTCATCTTCCCAAGTACTAAACTAGCCATGTAGAGGATGATCAAAAGGTGCTCCGGTCCCTACAAGGTAATATAATGTAGGGATAGAGTATGAATTAGTACATTTAAATGTACAAAATCTGTAGGATACAATGCAACAAGACATAAGACCATATGGTCAAAATGCATAATCATAAGCAACGGATAAGTATAATTTTGATATGGCATGCGTGATCAATGCTTGAAGTAAAACATGCTTGTAAATCGTAGAACTTGCATAGTACATATTACAAGTATGGGAAGAGACCTTAACTTAAATAGACCAAGCGAGCTACTACTTGGAATATAAGGCTTGTCACCCCCTTGTAAGGTGATTGAGGCATGTCACCCCCTCAACAACAAGATTAAGGAATGTCACCCCCTCAACAAGGTTATTGAGGCATGTCACCACCTCAACGATGTGATTAAGGCATGTCACCCCCTCAACATGGTGATTGAGCCATGTTGCCCCCTCAACAAGGTGATTGAGGAATGTCACCCCCTCAACAAGGTATGGTCTACTTGCATCATCATAGATACTTCTTATGAATTCAATACATACATGCAAACCAATAATCATCATAAAGTCACTTGACTTGTAAATTATGTAATAGATCATCATTAACATTAGAATCCTTGTCATGACATTTTATCAAACACTTGGTGGGTTCATTATGTTTGTTAAAAATCATATAATTCAAGAGTGAAATAATGTGAGGAAGCTCAATGCAAATCAACCCACTAACATAAAGTAAAACCATCATGTAGGGTACCTTGAAATCTATCACCAAATCTAATAATAGGCAATAGTTTCATAGCTCAAAACACGCATAGTCTCAATAGGCAAAACCAATTCATGGTACAAGCTTGAAATAGATAGACATGCATAATTAATCGACATTTCATAAAACCCCAACATAATTTATAATCATGATTCATAATAAGAGATACTCATAGGTGATTCAACATGAAAACATGCAACTTTCATAAAAAGGAAGATTGGGCTCCATGGGTGAAAGGACCCAATGGATGAAACCCAAAATTAAGCCTGAAATCCTTAAAATTTAGATGAGATATTTGGTTTTTGTGAGGATTTCGAGTGATATTGAAATATGGCTAATTAGAGGTGTTTTCACACATAAGTGGGCATGGGGCTATGACCCTAATGCGCTTGGCCAACAAAGGTAAATTAAGCAAAAATTAGCACTAGTCTGCATCTGGTCTGCAACGAAGACCCAACGCGAAGACAAAATTAACACAGATCTAAAACTCCCAAAAAAGTGCCCAAAAATGTGCCTCGAAAATGCCCATAATTGTACATTCCACAAATCTCAAAGTTTGTGCATGATATCTAAAATGCGACTTCTTATTCATGATCAGGGGGCAAAATTAAGTTGAGAATGGGTATCACCCTAAATTTTGAGCAACCGTAGCAAAATTTCATTTTCCAAGTTTTACGAAAAGCAAAAACAATTCGCGCCACTGGCACGACGCTACCATGGCGCGGACTAGTGTAATTTTTATGCTTGTTTAGGCCTTGGGGTATTGGACCTAAACCTTCCTATACAAAAATCTCACATACATAGTCATTTTTCAACCTCATATTATTTAAGACATTCCCTAAAACCCTCTCTAACACTTACCCAAATATTTCATCCAAAGTCAAGTATCCCACACACATTCTAGATCTCAAGAAATTCATTCAAGCTTGAAGTTCTCATTCAAATCTTCATTAAGAAAATATCCAAATTTGAGGTATGTGGGTTTCAACCATTCGGTCTTTTGACCCATGATGCCTAACATTCTTTTTCTTGTAAATTGCATGTTTTTAAGTTGATTATCTATGGGTATTTTCTATTAATACAAGTTATTACTAAGTGTTGGTGGGTTCCCATTCACCGTGTCATGACTAGGCCCTAGGATTGGGTCATGACAAACTTTGTATCAAAGAACTGGTTGTTAATGGTCCTCGAAATCCAACAAACCATGTCAAGTAGAGTCTTGTCCATGGTTGTAAAGTGCACCATGACTATGAGCAAGAGTCTATGAGGCATTTTTGGAAATGTTTCCCTTCTTCTTGATCTATGTCATGCAATAAAAGTTTAAGTAAGGCTTTCCTCTAACGAATGTTCTTTGCTATGCTAGATCATGCCTATTCCAAGATGAAGAAGAGCCCACACTCCTAAAGAGTAATCGACCCCTCCTGCTCCTCAAGCTCCTCAAGATAGAGGAGTGGCCCACAAAGCGTTTCAGGATGCTATAACAATGCTAGCCTATGCCATACTTAATCAAATTAACTAAGGGGCCCAAGCCTCTCATTTTTCTACTCCAGTATCTAGATTGAGGACTTTTAATTAAATAAACCCACCGGAGTTCCATGGGTCTAATATGGATGAAGACCCTCAAGAATTATTTGTTGAGGTGTACAAAGTGTTTTATATTATGGGTGTTAGATTGGACGAGAAAACAAAGTTGGTGGCCTACTAACTTAAAGGGGTGACCTAAATATGGTTCACCCAAAGGAAATCAGAGAAGGGGAATGATAATGTTATCCTTTGGGAAGAGCTCAAGGCGACATTTCTCAATCGGTTCTTCCCTCTTGAACTAAGGGAGGCCAAAATAATGGAATCCATAAATTTAAAGCAAGGGTCAATGATTGTGAGGGAGTATGCCCTCAAGTTCAACCAACTCTCTAAATATGCTCTACAAGTAGTGGTCGAGCTAAGGTCTAGGATGAACAAATTTGTGATGGGGGTGTCCAACGTGGTCAATGAAAAATGTCATTCCACTATGTTGATAAGTGATATGGATTTGTCCCACCTCATAACACATGCCAAACAGTTGGAGGGAAAGGTTGAGAGAAAGAAGAAGTGGTGAGGTCAAGAGGGCCCATTTTGAAGGTTGGTTCCAAAGTCCCAATGGTGGTTAGTTTTATCAAGTCTACGGGTCTTCCAATGCTCCTAATAGAAGATTTGCTAATAACAACCCAAGGGGCCAAGGTGGTGGTGGCGTAGTTCCAAATCCTATATGCCCAAGGTGTTGTAGAGGACATAATAGCCCATGTTTGAAGTTGGTCATAAGGTGATGGATTGTCCTCATAAACAAAACAAGGGTAGAGATCATCACCCACAAGGCCAAGGTGCAAATGTGGGTTCTAGAAAAAGGGAAGGTCAACAAGGTTGTGCCCCAAGGAACAATTAATTTTATGCACTTCAAGAGTGGCAAGGGGTAGATGAGGTACCCAATATTTTCACCGGTATGTTAAAAGTCTTTGATTTTGATGTGTGTGCATTGATAGACCCGAATGCCACTCTTTCTTTTGTCTCCAAAAGGTTTCATGTTAAACTCGAATTGTTGTCTAAGTCATATGAGGTGTCTACTCCCATTGGTGTACCCATTATTACTGAAAGAATCTTGAAATTGTCCAGTATTCATTTCACATATAATATTTCCTTATGACTTTAATGAGTTGGATATGGTGGACTTTGATGTCATTCTTAGGATGGATTAGTTATATGCATATTAAGGCTTTGTTGATTATACAACCTGCAGGTTCAAATTCCAATTCCCTACAGAACCCGTCCTTGAGTGAGAGAGTCATGATGTGGTGGTCTAGTGTATACTCATTTCTTGCATTAAAGCCCAAAAGTTGATTTCTAAGGGTTGTCTTTATCATCTTGTGAAGGTTAGGGATGTTGAGTCTAAAATCCTTCCTATAGTGTCGGTTCTGATTGTTAATAAGTTCCTTGATGTCTTTCCTGATGAGCTTCCAAGCTTTCCTCCCAGAAGGGAAATAGATTTTTGCATAAATCTCCTTCCCAACACTAAACCCATTTCTTTTCCCCCTTATTGTATAGCCTTAGTGGAGTTAAAGGAGTTGAAAGAACAATTGAGAGATTTGTTGGAGAAGTGTTTTATAAGTCCTAGTCAATCACCTTGGGGTGCACCAGTGTGATTTGTGAAGAAGAAAGATGGTTCTCTTAGGATGTGTATTGATTACCAATAACTTAATAGAGTTACCATCAAGACTAAGTACCCTCTACCAAGGATTGATGATCTTTTTGATCAACTTCAAGGGGCCATGACAAACTTTGTATCAAAGAACTGGTTGTTAATGGTCCTCGAAATCCAACAAACCATGTCAAGTAGAGTCTTGTCCATGGTTGTAAAGTGCACCATGACTATGAGTTGATTTTCGGTCCAAGCATCACCAAGTGAAAGTGAGGGAGTGTGTCATTCCCAAGATGGCTTGCCGAACTAGGTATGGGCACTATGAGTTTGTGGTTATGTCATTCGGGTTGAGTAATTATCACGCCCAAAATCCCGTTAAGGCGGACTGGCACCCGTTGCTGATAAGGCCAGGGAGAACCAACTATAACCCTGTCCTTTCTATATGCAATATAATGAATTTAACCTTCAACATACCTTTAAAAAGTAAAAGAGCACTAATAAGCCAAAAGGAAAAGCATATGATTAGGCCGTTGGGGCCACGCTGACTGGAATACAAAACATGCCCACACTTTAATTTACATAGTCTACAAAGCCTCTAAATAGTGACAAGTATCTGATAAGGGTCGGGACAGGCCCCGCGA
>DF362064.1:1109-31194 GCA_000787875.1 Solanum virginianum
TGCAGGAGGAGTGACAAACAGATTGAATTATGAAAAAGAGGCTTGAAACCTCTTAACCATAAATGTGGAGCTCTTCGCATTCATAATTGAGAACTTATGCGGACATAATTTCCAAAATTCTTGATATACTGTCACTCGAATTGAAAGATTGCCTTCGGTGAGAGTTGAGATTATCCGAAGGCAAAACTGAAAATTAACGGATTTACAAAAATACCCATATGCCTTCTGATAGGGATGTGGTTGGATTGTAGTGGTAGTCGCTTCTCAGCTCGTGTCCAAAAGGTTTGACGCCCCCTTTCAGACTATGTCCCAGTTCGCTGCTAAGAAAAAGTTTCACATTGTGCTGCATCCTATTTGATGACGTCCACACCTATGGTCTGTTTTGAGAATTCGTCCTTTTGGATGCTCTCGATAAGACTAAAATAAAATGTTAGTGAAATCATAATTTGAATTTGAGCTAGTATCTCTTGCCATATTTGACATGTATCTTTCTCTTCGGTGTGGTAGACAATGAGTCAATATGACGCTCTGGATGCAACCTGAAAAATAAGATGGCTCTCTGGGAGCAACTGGTAAATAATAAACTGGCATCTGGCAAGAATAAACTGGCATCTGGCATAAAATAAACTGGCATCTGGCATAAAATAAACTGGCATCTGGCATAAAATAAACTGGCACCTGGCATTTGGCATAAAATAAACTGGCATCTAGCATAAAATAAGCTGGCATATAATAAACTGGCATCTCGCATAAAATAAATTGGCATCTCAATGCATGATATGATGAGCTTTTCGGCAACTGGAAAATAAATAATCTCGCCATGAGTCTCCGCAATGCATGATAGAATGAGCCTTTCGGCAACTGGAAAATAAACATCCTCGTCATGAATCTCCGCAATGCATGATATGATGTACTCACTGCAATGCATGAGAGCATGAGCCTTTCGGCAACTGGAAAATAAATATCCTCGCCATGAGTCTCCGCAATGCATGATATGATGTACTCATCGCAATGCATGAGAGAATGAGCCTTTCGGCAACCGAAAAATAAATATCCTCACCATGAGTCTTCGCAATGCATGATATGATGTACTCACCATGATGCATGATAGATGAGCCTTTCGGCAACATAAAAGTAAATATCCTCACCATGAGTCTTCGCAATGCATGATATGATGTACTCACCATGATGCATGATAGATGAGCCTTTCGGCAACATAAAAGTAAATATCCTCACCATGAGTCTCTGCGATGCATGATATGTACTCACCGCGATGCATGATATGTACTCACCACGATGCATGATAGATGAGCCTTTCGGCAATGAAATATGTAGTGCCCTGGATCGGCAATGAAATACGTAGTGCCCTGGATCGGCAATGAAAATATGTAGTGCCCTGGATCGGCAATGAAACTATGTAGTACCCTGGATCGGCAATTGAAAAAATGTAATGCCCTGGATCGGCAATTGAAAAAATGTAATGCCCTGGATCGGCAATGAAATATGTAGTGCCCTAGATCGGCAATGAAAATATATAGTGCCTTGGATCGGCAACTGGAAAAATGTAACTCGTCACACTGAAGGCAGTGACGCTCCAATTTAAATAGTCACAGTGAAGGCAGTGACTCTCCAATTTGTCACACTTCATGCTCCAATTTGTCACACTGAAGGCAGTGACTCTCTAATTTGTCACACTGAAGGCAGTGACTCTCCAAATTATCACACTGAAGGCAGTGACTCTTCAATTTTTATATCTTGTCACACTGAAGGCAGTGACTCCAATTTTTATATCTTGTCACACTGAAGTTAGTGACTTTCCAACTTGTCACACTGAAGGCAGTGATGCTCCAATTTGTCACACTGAAGGCAGTGACGCTCCAATTTGTCACACTGAAGGCAGTGACTCTCCAATTTGTCACATTGAAGGCAGTGACTCTCCAATTTAAATAACTTATCAAAAATAAAATAACCTCTTTTCGCAATGTAAGATGAGATGAGTTGCTGGAGATTTGAGTAAGGCAGAACCATCTACGCCTTGTTGATAAGACCTGCAATAACTTTCCTGTACGAACAGAAAATTTATTAGTTTCAAACCTGCACCCACAGAAAATTCATTAGTTTCAAATCTGCAACCACAAAAAATTTGTTAGCTTCAAAGCGTGCTGATTTCTCAATCGTTTGTTTCTCGTCTTGTCCTTCGATGAACCGCTTGCTTCGATGGGTGAAGTGTGGTGATCTTGGCCACCACGTCAAGTTATCTTCTGCATTAAGAAGAAATGTGTTATGACTTATAATTGACTGATAAGAAGAAAATTCTAAAAGTGAAAAAGAGTAATGAGTATAGAAGTCATCTGGAGTTATCCATCTTATATCAATCTGGATGAAATCTCAATCTCAGCCCTTGCGCCAGATTGTCTTATAGGGCCTCTGTGGGTTCAAAGATGTCTTGCGATTTTAGTTCCTGCATCAAAAAGGAAAATGCTTAGTTTTGAAAGTGAATTAATCAAAGTTAATGCTTCAATTGTCTGCTCTTTAGTTCCTGCATTCAAAGAAAAATGCTTAGTTTCCAATGTAGATCGCTCTGCGTTGATCTTTCAACTTTTTGCTCCTCGTCTGGCGACTTTAGTTCCTGCATTCAAAGAAAAATGCTTAGTTTTCAAGTGCATTGATCTGTGTTGATTCTTCGAATGTCTTCTTTTTGTCTTGTGACTTTAGTTCCTGCATCCAAAGAAAAATGCTTAGTTTCAAAGTGAATTGATCTGTGTTGATTCTTCGAATGTCTTCTTTTTGTCTTGTGACTTTAGTTCCTGCATCCAAAGAAAAATGCTTAGTTTCAAAGTGAATTGATCTGTGTTGATTTTTTGATTGTCTGCTCCTCCTCTTGTCTCGATGAAGTGCTTTGATCTCCCATCTTCTCGGTTGTCTTTGGATTTCTGACCAGGCTGAGAATCTTTAGTATGATCTCCAAAATTAGTGATGACGCTTAGCGAAATTTTGAGGGCAACCTCAAAATTTTTGTCCCAGTTTAGATATCGTCAGAGATTGACAGCTTGTTAGAAATACTTTGAGAATTTTTTAGATCTTTCTCAAAAATTCTGTCCCAGTTGAGGTTTCGTCAGGTTCTGAACTTTGATTGGTTGGAGATGGATTTCTTGTTCAGAATTTTTTGAGTTTCTCTCGAAAATTCTGTCCCAGTTTCCTTTCTGGGAGTATNCGTATCTCATTCTTGAGAATTCAGGTCAAACGTAGTTCATGATAAACGGAACAACAAAAGGGCTAAAGGGATGACCGAGGCTGACATAGGCCACCTACGTATCTTATTCTTGAGAATTCAGGTCAAACGTAGTTCATAATAAACGGAATAACAAAAGGGCTAAAGGGATGACCGAGGCTGACATAGGCCACCTACGTATCTTATTCTTGAGAATTCAGGTCAAACGTAGTTCATAATAAACGGAATAACAAAAGGGCTAAAGGGATGACCGAGGCCGACATAGGCCGCCTACGTATCTCATTCTTGAGAATTCAGGTCAATTGTAGTTCATGATAAACGGAATAACAAAAGGGATAAATGGATGACCGAGGCCGACATAGGCCGCCTACGTATCTCATTCTTGAGAATTCAGGTCAATTGTAGTTCATGATAAACGGAATAACAAAAGGGATTAAGGGATGACAGAGGCCGACATAGGCCGCCTACGTATCTCATTCTTGAGAATTCAGGTCAAACGTAGTTCATGATAAACGGAATAACAAAAGGGCTAAAGGGATGACCGAGGCCGACATAGGCCGCCTACGTATCTCATTCTTGAGAATTCAGGTCAAACGTAGTTCATGATAAACGGAATAACAAAAGGGCTAAAGGGATGACCGAGGCCGACATAGGCCGCTTATGTATCTCATTCTTAAGAATTCAGGTCAAACGTAGTTCATGATAAACGGAATAACAAAAGGGCTAAAGGGATGACCGAGGCCGACATAGGCCGCTTATGTATCTCATTCTTAAGAATTCAGGTCAAACGTAGTTCATGATATAATGGAATAAAGTGTATAGGCAGGGCTTTGGCTATTTGATTTCGGAAATAGTGGATCAGGAAGATTGATTTTGCGTTAAGTCAGGCCTTCTTGTATTAAGGATAATGTAGATAAGGAAAAAATAAGCTTTTGGAAAGAAGGGGTAGAATGTGTAATTAATCACTTGCTTTCTTGACTCGATGTCTGGTAAGCGCGACATACTTTCCTTTGAATGTCTAGTCCTTTTACTCAACACAGATCAATTCTAAGTACTTGTCGAATGAAAAATAACTCAAAAGGTGAATGTGTTAGTCCTTGTTCATAATGAGTAATGCCAAATATCACACAGAAGAGCAAACACATAATAGTTTCATTGTTTGAAGACGTACTAACCCTTGATGGTAGGAAGGTGACTAAAATAGGTGAAATGTTGCCTATTCAAGATTTGTGAATCTGGGAGGTATTTTTACTTTTTTACTTTTTTTTTATGATTCCTTTGTAAGGAAAGAGAAAGGAAAAAATTCCTTTTTTTAAGGGGGCAAGCAGAATAAAATAGACGAAATGTTGTCTATTTAAGTTTAAGGTTTGTGAATCAGGAAAATATTCTGACAAGATTTATCCCCTCCTCTTTTTTTTTTTTTGAAATTGATGATTTCTTTGTAGGAAAAGATGACTTTTTTTTTTAAAATGGGGGGCCGGACTGAATAAAGCAGGCAAAATGTTGCCTATTTAGATTTAAGATTTGTGAATCAAGAAAATATTTTGGTAAGATTTTCACTCCTTTTGAAATTGATGATTCCTTTGTAAGGAAGAATGGTAAAAAGAAAAACTTCTTCTTCTTCTTTTTTTTTAGGGGGGGTTTTTGGAAATTGACAACGAAATAGGAAAAAAAAATTTTTTGAAGGGGGCCGAGCCGTGAGAGGCTGCCTACGTATCTCGTGGAAGAGAAATCAGACCCTATGTAGTTCTAAAGTTTGAAACTTTAGAACTGGAAAATTGACCCTTGACAAGTAGGATTTTGAGAAAGGAGTTCGATCTAGCTGAGTAACTTGAGACTCGAAGAATATTTGGACGAACTTTTGATAGTGGCTTGATTTATGCTCTTAGGGGATTCTAGAGACTTTCGAAAAGAAGTGGGCTTAGCACCTTCAAGCAAAGCAACATAATCAACAAACAATTATAAACATATCACATAAACAGACATTGCGCGTCCTAAACAGATATGTGACCCATTTGTGCCAAGGGTAGGCCTAAAGATTTGGAGGATATTCAAACAACATATAAATCCTTCAAATATAAACATATAAGCATGATCGTCCATTTGGGCCGGGGACCACTTTGGACTCAAGGTGGTCTTACTAATGGGCCCAACACGCCTTACGTGTTGGGTCATTCTAGGCCAATGCTTAATCGGTAGGGATTTAGCTTCGCTCTATCCTAGTTATCTAAGAGTGGGTTTGACCAAATAAGGGTACCCAGGCGGACAACCTGAGCTGGAAGTTCATGACAACGATTGGCTCACCCAATAACTTGCCATTTATTCCGAAAAAGGGTTAAGTATTTGGGGATCCAGTTGCGGGATCGCAAACCATCCTCCCAAATACGCAACAGAAAAATAGGAAAATGCCATGAAATGCAAATGACTGTTTAATATCAAATTTAAACAGATAGAACAATAAGCACATATGATCAAATAGTTAGTCAAACAACCAAATCTAATGGTTAGAACCTAATTAAAGTTCCCCAGTGGAGTCGCCATTTCTGTTATCTAGGATGTTTGACTAACTTTTGAAAATTATTTGACTTGACTTGAGAAAATATTGACTTAGTTTGAAAATAGTTGGTTGAATTTTGAAATAATTCGACTGAGTTTTGAATAATTGATTAAACTTGAAGTATTTAACTAATTTTAAAACAATTGATTAAATTTTGAAATAATTGATAAAATTTAAAATAATAAATTAAACTTGGAAAGATTTGATTAAAAATTGACTGAATTTAAAATATTAACCTGATTTGAAAAGATTGATTAAATTTTAAAAGATTGACTGAATTTGATTGATTTTGAAATAATCGATTAAACTTGACAATATTTTGGCTAAAGCTGTCTTAATTTGAAAATGTTAACTTAAAAATATTGATTTAACTTGAAATATTTNATTTAAAAATACTTAAATATGAAAAATTTTGGATTTAAAACTCTTGAACATATTAATTTAATTTGCTGAATGTTCCTTCACCCTCAAACTTTGCTTTAAAAATCAAATTCCTCCCTTTATCCTGTGCATTATCCTTTTTACCCGTATTACATCACATATATTTAGTACCTTTTTATATTGTATATAGTTTATTTTTTAATTTACTTATTTTATTTTTTTTCCTTTAAGTGCATTAACATTATAAGTAGAATGACAATTTTATGAATTTGTGATAAAATTTAATATTATTTTTATGATTGTTACTTTAATATAATATGTATTAGCTTATTTATATGTGTTGTTATCCCGAAAAATGTCCGACCCTTTTCGGAAATTGAGATTCGGCGCCCAATTGATTTGAGTACGAATTAGATTCTCGAGAATTGAAAGAAAAACAGAGTCGCCACCTAATTTTAAGGATAATTAGGAAACCGAAGTAAACTTTAAATTTTCAAAACCTAACAGAAAAGTTTTAAAATTTCAGAGAAAATGGGTAAGGGTTCAATTTCCACCTTGAGAAGAAATTAATCACTCAAGATGGCCGCTAACATGCGGTCGACCGATGATTAAAGAGTTTGACTAACTTTTGAAAATATTTGACTGAATTTGAGAAGAATTGACTAAATTTTGAAAAGTTGACTTGATTTGAAAGATTTGACTTAATTTGAAAATGTTGACTGAGTTTGAAAGAGTTGACTTAATTTTGAAATGATTGATTAAACTCGAAATTGATTAAACTTGAAAATATCAATTAAACCTGAAACTATGATGGCCTTGCACATTAACCAATAGAGCCACATCAAAACCAATCAAAACAATGAAGCAACTTAAACGAAATGTGACACTTTCCAGTAGCCAAATTTCAACATATAGCCTTAAACCAACTTTTTAACATCGTTTTTCTGAGTTTTTGAAAGTTTACTTTTAAGAAGAGAACTCTAATCACACATGACTTTGAACAAACATGTTTGCCCAGATGCATATTAACAAATAGATATCCCCCTTAAAGAAATATATTCTGCCAGTTATAAACAAACATGAACATGGGAAGAACACCACTTTGGCAAAGAGAAATAATATGAAACTTACTCATACTTCGCAGGGAATGAGCTCTTTGCAAATACCATCTTAAAATATATCAGAGTTCCAGCAAATAACTTAAGGGGAAGCAAAACAGACTAGTCTTTTCTTAAGAAATCAGAACAGATTAGCTAATGTCAGTTAGTCGGACAATGCCAAAACTTCTCAAGACAATGACCCGACTTTGGAGTAGAAGTGTTCTAACATGCTAGCATGGAACTAAGGCATAATCATAACCACAGTGTTGTCTTAATCAGGACAGCAGTTAAATCTGAAAACAAGAGCATGCAAACTTAACTGGAAAAGCAGTTAAATCTGGAAACAAAAGCAGGCGAAGGAAAACAATCATACTTTATGCAGTTTTAGCAAACTTCTGATGTAAGAAATAAGTCCATGATATTCAAGACCAAAACATTTAGATTTTTGAGAAGAACTGGCTAAACGAAGGCAAAACAAACTGACATCATTTCGGAGAACCAGAGACATCAATAACCTAAACTATTGGGTTAAAATTGACTTTTACAGTAAGCATTTGATATCACATCTGCACTAGTTTAAACTCTTAAAGGCTAACGATACACAGGAAAGGCCAAGAATGGTAACATACTCATTTGACTTGTTTAAATAGAGGACAGGAGCAAAAGAGAAAACAATCAGTGACTCAACTTATGCTACTGGGATCAGAAGAAAGCTAAAAATGTTTGAAATTTGGAATCTAGAGTGGAACCAAAAGTTATGCACCTAAAAATGGGACAACTAAAAAGGTAGCCTTTGGATTTAGACATTCCTTATGCTCTTAAAACTTAAGAATAACAACAATTCATAGACCGGGCAACATGAACAATTAATAGATTGGTTAAACATTTTATTCAAACATGAAAGAGAACAGGCAGTGAGCATCTGATTGTTAAGCTGCAGAAATAAAAATGCCCTGTTCAGAGTTATTCAAACCAACAATAACAAGTAACTGGACTTAATCATTATTGGACTGAAACTGACAGCGATGAACGAATGCATAAACATGACTCAAATGAAATTATTTACCAAACCCAATTGTTTAACCAAAGAACCAGACTCTCTTAAGGCAACTATGATGCATTTATCAGTGAGGAACAAAGAAATAAAGCATGGAGTGAACAAACTATACAAAAATAAAAGGAAACTTGATCATTCAAGGGCAACAAACCACTGCCAGCATTATATTCTCAAGAAGGGTTAACAAGGTTTGAGTAAATAGGTTTAAAGCGAAGCATGACAATGTAGAACAAATGGACCATTTCCAGGCAAAGATTCACTATGGTGATGACTGAACAAAAGAGTACTAATAGGGCAGCATGTATTTGGAGAGGCCAAGTCATTTAACAACCGGGAACAAAGAGGGAGGACATGACAATTTAATTACATGACTTCCACAGGTTTTTATTGCATAGAAATGAATATTCACTTTAGAGAAAATAACATAGCATACTACTGATGACACCACAGGTCCATGTTCAAGTTCAGAAACACTGTTATGCAGCAGTCCAGATCAAATGGTGAAACAGAGGATAAACCAGCAGCTTCACAGTGAATGAAACGAGGTATCGACAATGTATATATCCAAACACAGCCATCTTAATACACATCATCTTGAACATTAATTAACACAGCTAACAGCATCACAACACAATCTTAGAAACACCTTAATGACCACATAACAACAATATCACAATATCAAACTTGTCACAACTTCGTCTTAGTCAACTACCAGCCATTAGAAATGCAGCAGTGTGCGTATTATTAAAATGAGAAGTTCGGATAAGTATGTTACCTTTTTTGGAGCAGGAACTGGGACGAGTGTTGAGCTTGAGGAAGACTTCACCACCACAAAACTTCGTCTTCCTTGACAAAGCTACAGTTGTAAGACCTTTAAAAATCAGATAGATTTCGGAAAAATCGATTTTCGTAGACAATGAACAGTATTCAGGTTTTGGGAAATCAATTCAAGCTATGAAGGATTGAGTATGTTTTCTTGCTTAGGATTTCAAATTTTCCAAAATGTCCCCCCTGCTTTGAACTGAAGAAGAAGTATATATGGAAAATAAAATAGGGTTTCGAATTTGGAAAAACTGATCGATTGGACCAAAAGAGGCACGCGTGAGGGACAAAAGGTTATAAGGGTGTGCGATTTGGCAGAGGCATGGGTGATTTGGTGCAGGCGAGTGTTGAGGTTTTCAAGGTTGTCGGGAAGGGTCGAACGTGCGAGAAGTCGACCATTGAGGTGAGAGAAGAGCATGCGCGTGCGAGGGTGAAGGAGAAGGAGATGCGCGTGACGATGGGATGGTCGGGGTCGTCGGCGCCGTTGAAGGTTTTGGGTTTTCTGGCTGCTCTGATTTTCTGATTGTTCTTCTTCTTCGAAGAAGAAAAATGAAGAAGGTCGCGTGAAGGAGAAAGTGTAAGAGAAATTTGGGGCGCGTGGACATCACGCGCCCGTGTGAAATCCTTTTTCTTTTTTTTTTTTTATTAAAATGGATAAAATTTCAACATTGGTAAAATTAGACAAACCGGGTATTTTGTGATGTGGACGGGAAAAATTCGGTGTCAACATGTATGCATATGTATTTTTTTCTCCACTCTCTTACTTTATGCGTTTCATATTACTTGACCCCTTCTTGATATGACACACCTTCAAAAATTATTTAAAAGTATATTTTGTTAAATTAATATTACTAACAATGCAACAAAATTTTAAATTTAAGTACTACTACTACTTTATGCAGTTATTTAATAATAGTAATAGAAATTAAAAAATATTAAATATTCTTTAATTAAAAAACTATTTATATACAATATTATTTAATTAAAAACTTTTGAAATTTAATAATGAATTAAAAATTATTTACTGCGTTTAAGCAAAGTGGTTTATGAGAAAAAATCAATTAATGCAGAAAAAATAATTGAAGATAGAATACATTAAATAAAAACTATTTTTAATGTGATAAACATTAAAGATATAATACATTTAAGTAATAAAAGACAAAATTTATTTTGATGTAGTAAATTTTAAAGTTAAATGACTTATTTTATATAATTAAAAAAAATAATTTTATGTGTAACAAACTCAAAATTTGCACACATTCTATCCTCCCTAGACCCCACTTGTGTTATTCCACTTGATATGTTGTTGTTGTTTGTTATAAACTCAAAGTATGATGATTGATAAAATTTATGAAAGTATGATGATTGATAAAATTTATGATTTTTTTTTTAGTTTCACCGTCCAACTTTTCAGTTCTTTCAATTTTTCGTTTACCACTTTTTTTTTTCAAATTATGAAAGTAAAAAATAAAATATTATTAAAATATGCAAAATTTTATATTTAAAACTCTTAAATATTAAAAACAATTCTTTTTATTTATTTTCTTATCATTTATATGCGATTTAAGAATAAAATGTATGCAAGGTAAGATTTTATTGATATTGAAGATTTAAATATTAGTACTTTTAATGTTTTTTTTAACTAAAAATTATATTTATTTCAAATTTTCAAATAGCATATTGATTTTCTCTCGTCCTACTTTTAAAGATGTATAAAAAAAGATCTGAAATGATAAATCACTTATATTATCATAAAAATTATATTATAAATAAAACCACATAGCTAAATTCATAATAGAAATGGTTAAAATTTTATGTTGGCAATTTTAATAATGGTTTATTATGTGAAATACTTAAGAAGTAAGACTTAAATATCAGATTTTTTAAAATGTAGTGTGTCTATATCTATCATATCTAAAGTATTTTAAGTTTTGACTATCATCATTAAGATAATTTTTTAATTACATTCAAATTATTTAAACATATAATTTAAATTTATTTAAATGTAATAATTAATAAAATTATTTAATTAGAGGTTAGATTAATAATAAATATAAAAAATGATCCACAAGTAATCAAATAGGCAAAACACATGGACACAAAGCTAGAACATTAATAGATGATTCTTGTTGGTTACTATTAAATAAGATCAGTACATGATTTAACTAATTTATTTTAATTTTACATAAGAATAAAATGCATATAGGGATATATTTGATCATTTTGCAGAGTTTAGGGATATATTTTATACTTCTCGCATATGATTTTAGTAGTTAATGTCGACCTTAAATATCCTTGCTGGGATCTATTTGCTTATCACTATATGAAGTTCTCATTCGAATTTAACTCTTTAGAATGAAAATGTGATAAATAAAAAGAAAGAGTGAGAATAGAATGAAAGAGAAAAAGAAAGAAAAAAATTAAAATTATTTTTTTGCATTCATAGTGTAATTTATTTAAGCAAAAAATAACAGTACATAGTAATTAATCATAACATATTAATATTCATTATCTTGCTTACGTAATCATATCAAAACAAACTTTTTCAAATTTATTTTTCACTTTATAAATATTAATATTCATTATCTTGCTTACGAAATCATATCAAAACAAACTTTTTCAAATTTATATTTCACTTTATAAGTCAATCTAATACTCATATTTGTGTGAAAACTGATCCTTATTAGATTTTAAATTAAGTATTTTTTTTAAATTAATAATTAATATATATCTAAGTCGTTAATCATAATAATCAATATAATAATTAAAATTAAATCAAATTTTCACGTTAGCCAAAAAATATATATCTAAGTCGTTTATATATTTTTTCCTATAATACACAAAATAAATATATTTGACATTGATAAAAATGACACATATTTATTTTAAGAAAAGATATAGTGAGACTTTAATTTGTGGTTCTTCTCCATGAAAATATAACAAATAATTAATTTAATTAATTATTAATTGTATTGGAAACACAAGTCAAGAATACATTTAATTCTTAAGATAAAGGGCAAATATGTCCAAAAAAATTTTCTTTTACCATTTTGGTCAAATTTGGGACAATTTTCTGGGCCAAAAGGATTTTTTCAAATCATAAATATAACTTTGTAAGTAATGTAATTTACTTTCTCCATTCCAAGATCATTGAATTGTTGAAATATGACACACATTTTAAGAAAAAAATGAAAATATAAATTAGTCATTTTTTTTCCATTTTCCTCTTTTCAAACTCTAAAAGTATTACTGTACTAAGAAATTTCTAGGAAAATCAAGTCCTTGGAACTCAATCTTGAAATTTAATTAATGAAGCCTAAAATTTAAAAAAAAAATCAACATCTATCTTGAATAGTGAACAATTCAATTATTTTGATCACTATAAAAATACTCTAACAATTCAATTATTTTAGAATGGGAAAAATATATTTTAGAGAATATGAAACTTTAAATTTATCTCCTAAAATACTTAAAATTTGATAAATAAAAGAGTAAATATGAAAAATAAATAAATTCAAACATTCATATCTCAAAAATTCATATAATATGAAATAGACGAAGTAGTACTTAAAAAGGTAAATAATTGATCCACTGCAATAAGTTAAAACACAGCAATACTTTAAAATTTATTTTTGAAAAGTTAAATTTATTTAATATATGATTAAATTTATCTTTGAAAAAAGAAATTTATTTAATATATTATGATTAAATTTATCTTTGAAAAAATAAATTTATTTAATATATTACTGTATTAATTTTAACAGAAGATATATAGAAAGAGATAAATAAGCAATTTTGGGGAAGAAATGCAAGTTTTTGACTGGTCAAAAACTTAAAACATGTTATAAGTTAAATAATTGTGGTAGACTTCAACCGTTGTCTTATGGTGCTTACGATAAGTTGGGACACACATCTAAGAAATATTAATATTCCCTCGACGCCATATTAATTGATCGCTATATTAAAAATAATTGTAATTAATCATCTTATTAAATGAGTGATGTTTAGATTGCCTTTTTTGTTTTTTTGACTTTTAAGCATTTTTAAAGTATTTGAATAACACAAATTTATTAGTAGTAATAATTTAACTATAATTTATTATATTTTACTTTTTAATAAAATAATTCCAAACTACATATTTCTTATCTTAAATTATAATTTATTAAAAAAATATATTTTTCTTTAATTTTGTGCCTAATAAAACATTATCACATAAACTTGGAAAGGAGGAAACAGATTTTAATATAAATGAAAAGAAATTATATTTTATAATTAAGGGAAAATCTAGAGGGTGTTAATCCGAACCTCCTCGATAAAAAAAATTATATTATATATAAGAGAGAGAGAATTCAATTGTTTAAGAGATTTTGATTTACTTTGAGGTTCCAAGTTAACATCTAAGTACTACTATATTAAGTGCACACCTTATTTTAACTTACTCTCCAATATTCTCTACTAATTTTAAAAATTTTTAAAATTCCTCTTTTTCTATTTCTCTATACATGTCCGATACACTCCTTCACATTTCCACCTTTTTTTCAATAATCCTAATTTTTCTCCTAAAATCCAGTCAGTCACTTTCAAGTTCTCTCCAATTTTTTTTGACTTTATCTTCCTCTATTCTTCAATTTCAAATTTCACAAAAAGGTAGGTTAACTTCATCTTTATCATTCCAACTTCATACTCATTTTTTTTTACTGAAGAAGATTATTGGAAATTTAATTTTTTTCAGCTCATATACTGATATATATGAATAATCCTCCATCCTCTAGTATTGGGCTTACTCAATTAGAGCAAGAAGAATCTATTCGAGATGGTGTTTATAACTCTGATGAATCTTTTCATGAAAATAAATCCAAACATATCCACAATCTTCTAGCCATAAAGAAAAAAGGAGAAGTCAAATCGAACAAGGAAGAAGCTACAGGTTCAAATCCCTCAGTTCCAAAAGTCTTAGAAAAGCGAAAGAAGAACTCTGAAAGTGTTACAGTTATGAAGAAAAATTCTTATTTGAGTGTATCTAATTACATCATACTTGGCTAATATTTGATAGAAGAATTTGGATTTTAACTATATCAATAGATCAATTGAATCATGATGAAATATGTGGGCAGTCAATGTATCTTATAACTTGATACAACACTATTACATGATGCATGATTATACAGTTTACTATAGTTACTTGAATCAGTGTACCAGATCCGTGTAAAATATTTTCTTATAATGAATTAATGAATCATCCAAAATGATATTTGATTAATATTTGATGGAAGAGTTTGAATTTTAATTATATTAATAGATCAATTGAATCACTTGTAATGAAAAACGTGATTAGTACAGTGTATCTTATAATTTGATACACCACTACATAATTATACACTTTACTAAAGTTACTTGAATCTTCTGTACCAGATCTATGTAAAATTATTTTCTTGCAGTAGCTACTGCTTTTTTGTTTATAGTAGTGTTTCTTTTTGGTTAAAGGTTGAAAATCTGAAAAATTTGAAATGTATTAATCTATTGCGTTTTTGTTGGGAATTTGATTAGAATTTGTTTAGCAAATTTTATGGGATTGGGAGCTAAAATTACATTACTTTCCGTTTAAAATGTAACTGCAATTAAATATAATGATCATCATGTATGAATTTTGTTTCCAGGAAATATATCCGCATATGACTTATTTTAAGAGATTTTTGTAAAATTAAAAAGGTAGGGATAAATTGAAATTTGTTGCTTACACTTTGTGATTCCTAAAATTTTTACTTATTATTATGTAATACCCTTTTTTTTGGCCCGTCCAAAAAAAATATCATCTTACTTTAATTAGAAAAAATTTAACTTTAAAAATTTTCTTTTACACTTAATGAAATGATTCCCAACTACACAAATTTTTAAAAATTATTTTAGACCATAATCTTCCTTTTTTTTTTTTTAACACCGTACCAAGTTAAATGATGCCACATAAAATGAGACGCGAGGAGTATAACATAAATAAAGGTAAATAGTTAAATATTTATCCTAATTAACATTTTCTTAAAAATTTATATAAATAAAATATACGATAAGAATTTTTGGACGAAAGGAATATATATTAGGATAAACCTAATTAATGTGAAAAAGTCATTTGTCAAGAATTTTGCATCCGAAAGAGCCCTTGTCTCCGTCCAAACTCCAAATATTGCAAAGCCGTATCATTTCACTCTCCTATGTTGTACTCATTGCAAATAGAATCGCTTATTTAAAAATTTTACGACGGTTAGTGAATAAAGGTATAATACGTAAACTAATAAACAAATAAAAAAGGAAAAATAAATCAACAAAGAGATGGCCTTCAAATACCAAATTATATCTACTGTCAAAATCAAATCAAAATGTAGTTGTTTGTATATTTTGTAAACAATAAATTTTTGAGCGGAAAAAAAAAAAATAATCAAGACAGGAAATTCAGAATAACAAGTGATACAATCTTTATGATTATCCTTTGATTTTTTTAATAAATGTTTAATAGCCTTTGAGCTTGTTCATAAATCTTGATGAATTTGATCTTCAATTGTACTTAGAATTCACGAACCTTTGAGTTTGATATTGAATTCAAAGACCTTTGAGTTTGAGCCTGAGTTTGAGCTTGAGCTTAAATTTGGTGGTCTTTAACTTGACTTGTATTTAAATTCAAGGGCCTTTGAGCTTGATCGTGGATCTTGATGAACTTTTGATCTTGAATTTGATCTTGACTTGTGAATTTAATGGGTTTGACCTTGACTTGTACTTGAATTCAAAGACTTTTGAGCTTGTTCTTAAATTTGGTGGTCTTGATCTTGAGTTGTATTTTGAACTTGAGTGGTTGAATTCTTGTCACGCCTCGGGGAGGATACCTAGACGTAACTGACACTCAGAGACTATTGCTAGTCCCCAAGCAAACCACCTGGCCTCGTCACAATTGTTTAATCAATAAATTAGCGGAAGACATCAGGAATACCAAATACAAAATAGTGGGCAACTCTACCTCATCACGTCTACAACAAGGATAAGGGCCAAAGGCCTCGTGACTAGTTATCAACATCCGTAGTGTAAGATAGAATTATGAAAACTCAATTTAGAAAAGGGAAAGATCCCAACATCAATCCATCATCTCTATGTTTATGAAGCCTCTACTTCTACAGTCTAGGAAGGTACCATGATAGGCCATGACTACCACAAACTCAGAGAATAACTCAAAACATATGAAAATGAAATAAATGGTATCCTCCGAATGCAGGGGAGGACTCACCAATCTGTGGAACTATGAGACTCTGAACCTCAACGATTCGCCTTTTCTGCTTTATTCAAGTTGGAACAACGGAACTCTGATCAACGATTCGCCTACTGAAGTCCACTATCTGCAGTATCTGTATCATGAAATGATGCAACACCGAGTGGCATTAATACGTGGAATGTATGATATATACAATAGCTGAATGTAGACAACATAGACAGGATAACATGGAATAATATCAACTCATAAACAATATAGATTGGATAACATGGAATAATATCAACTTATAAAGATACTCATCTCAGCTCAGGATAAGGAGTAGACGACAGCTCACCAACATCAATCAAGACTCACACCATCACATCAACATCCGAGTACTATCAATATGGAACCTATCTGGGAGTTTCTCTAATCAATAACCATCACCTATGAGCCGGTGATGATACAACAACACGATGTCATTGCCACATCAGTTCAATACCTTACCGGGGCAAAGGACGTTCCCATTGGTGGATTCATAATAACATCAAGTCCTCTTTTGGGACTAAAGAAATATCCATTTTCACGGTTCAATCCTCTCCTACGCTAGCCACGTAGTTAATAAGTGCGAATGAGACTCAATCTTACTCATTTCGTGCTCAATACTCCTCCCAGGACTCAACATGCTCATAAGATATCAAACATCAAGATTACTCATCATTTTATCTCTTTTGGACAAATAACATCAACTTATCTCATCAACTATCCCTTAATAGATTAGGAACATTCTTTAAGATTAAGTTCAACCTCTTTATGACTCTAAGGACATCAATCTCATCAATATCAGCATCACCATACTCAACGCAGACCAATACCACAACAACAAGCACATTAACACGATCAAGACTCTAGATGTCAACCCCTATGTCATAACCCAAGCCTAGGACCTAGACATGACACGACAAATAGGAACCCGAAGGGTCTCCACACAAGGCTCGTAGCATATCATTCACACATCCTTGATCATGGAAGCAAAGTAAATAACATCAAGAAAGTATAACTAAAGATAGAGATTAAGAGAAGAGTTTAATAACATTAATCATAAAGAGTCAAGGCTCAAATGTAATTGCATCACTTGTCCAACAACACCTCTATCATAGATTGGTGAGGCTAAGACAAACATTCCGGGCTCATCCTTTTAGTATCAAAGTGTTCATCATAGTGAAATAACAAAAGCAAGAGAGATAAGCTAATGCCCCCGAACTTGAGGACTCATCACAAGCTATCTTCAAGATGTCAAAACTAGCCACAAGTATGATGGTCATGAGGAGCTCAGGTTCCTATATGGTAACATCATGTGGACATAGAGTATGCGTTAGTACATTTTGAATGCACTAAGTATATAGGATTTAATGTAATAAGAGATAGACAACATAATCGAAATGCGTACTTGTAAGCAAGAGATAGTATAGTAGCAACATGATATGCATGAATGATGCTTGAAGTAAAACATGCTTACATAGAACATATGACATGTATAGTAAGAGACCATCAATATGGAGTCCAAGGACTACCACCCCCTTGGAGAGGTGATTGAGGTATCAACCTCTCAATTGGTTGATGATTGTCACACCCTACCATCCATGGTGATTAAGGTATCAACCCCCCAATTGGTTGATGATTGTCACACCCTATCATCCATGGTGATTGAGGTATCAACCCTTCAATTGGTTGATGGTTGTCCCTCCCTACCATCCATGGTGTTTGAGGTATCAACCACTTAAATTGGTTGATAATTATCACACCCTACCATCCATGGTAATTGAGGTATAACACCCTCTCAACATGGTGTGGTCAACTTACAACACTATATATACTTTTCATGAAATCAACACATGTATACCTTCATTTCATCATCATAAAGTCATTCAAGTTATAGGTCATGCAATGGATCGTCAATAACTCAAGAAGCCAAAATCGAACATTTTATCAAACACTTTGGTGGGTGTGCAATGCTAGTATAAAACCATGCAATTCAAGAGTGAAATCATTTAAAAAGAACTTGAAGTAAATCAACCCACCAACACTTGGTAATATCCTCATTCAATATACATTGAAACCCTTCATCAATTCTCAAAATAGATCATAGATTCATAGCTCAAAACATGCTTAAACAATCACCCTTTTATGAAATCCCAACATAGATCATAGTTAAATTCATAATAAGAAGACCCATAAGTAAATCAACTTAGAAACATGCAATTTATGTGAAAAGGAAGCTTGGGCACCATGAGTGCAAGGACCAAATGGTTGAAACCCACATACCTCAACTTTGGAGAATTACTTAATGAAGATTGAGATGAGAACTTGAAGCTTGAGTGAATTCCTTATGATCCGGATTGAGTTTGTGACCCTTAATTTTGAGCAAAATATTTGTCTAACTGTTTGAGAAGGTTTTGGGAATGTTTTGTATGATATGAGGTTGAAAAATAACTAAGTATAGGTGTTTTTACGCATGGAGAGACTTAGGCCCAAGACCCAAAGGCCTTGGACTGAGATAACAAAAACTGATAAAAAAATGTGCAGGTCCGCGCCTTGGCCGCGTCGCGCCAGGGGCGTGGAAACCTCTCTGAAAATTGCATTTTTGGATTTTCAAATTTTGATACGGTTGCTCTAAAATCAGGGCTAGACCCATTTCTCGCTCAATTTTCCCCCTGATCATGAATATGAAGTCAAATTTTTGATATCACACACGTATTTTGAGATATATAGAAATTACAAATTTAGGCACTTCCGAGGCACATTTTTGGGCACTTTTTGGGGTTGTTTCAATATCTTCCCCTTGGGAACATTCGTTCCCGAATGTCAAAGAAATGTATATAAGAAGGATAATATGAAAAGATCAGCCCTAAAAAAATGCAACAATGCACTTACACATCATTTCAAAAATCTTCAACATAAGTGTCAAAATCACCATGCACTTGTCCACAAAAACATGAATACATGCAAATGACGTAGGGTTGAAACATAAGACTTGAAATCACATAGGAGACTTAGAATCAGTACCTTAGGCTTGAGTAGGGTGAAAGAGATAGGGATATCACTTTTGCATGTCCGCCTCGGCTTCCCATGTAGCACTTCCTCAACACTCTATAAGGAATAACAAATCTTGGACTCAATTTATCTTTCTTTCCAATACGAACCACATCCTTCATGGGTGAGACCTTCAAATAGACCCAATCACCAATTTTAAATCCAAGCTCCCTTCTTCTCACATCGGCATCAGACTTTTGACGACTTTGGGCTGTTTTCAACCTTTCCCTAATCAACCTTACCTTCTCCAATAGCCTCCATAACCAGATCCGGACCCCACAAAGCCATTTTTCCTACCTCGAACAATCCAATTGGGGACCTACAACGTCTACCATAGAGGGCCTCAAAAGGAGTCATACCAATGCTACAATGATAGCTATTATTGTAAGCAAACTCAATAAGGGGAAGATGATCATCCCAACTACCCTTAAAATCCAATACACAAGCTCTAAGCATATCCTCAAGAGTCTGGATAGTCCTTTAGGCTTGACCATCCGTTTAAGGGTGAAAGGCCATACTAATCTTTACCTTGGTACCAAGATCTCTTTGGAAGGACCTCCAAAAGTGTGAAGTGAATTGAGCACCACTATCTAATATAATAGGCAAAGGCACCCCATGTAATCTAACCAACTCATGAATGTATAACTTAGCATAATCTTTGGCACCGTAAGTAGTCTTGATCAGTAAGAAATTAGCCGACTTTGTCATTCTATAAACCACAACCAAAATAAAATCAAAACCCTTTCTAGTCTTAGGCAACCCAACCATAAAATCCATGTTAATTTCCTCCCATTTACAAGTGGGAATATCTATATCTTGGGTTAGGCCACCCGACCTTTGATGCTCGGCTTTGACTTGTTAGATGATTTGAACCATCAACAACCACAATACCACCATTATCAACCTATTCCAACCTAATCCCCAATTTAGCCAACCGATGAACCTCTTTAGCCACCTCCTTGCCCCCACTATCAACATGAGCTATGTTACCCATAGACACCCTACTCAAAGCATCGATCACAATATTAGCCTTATCGGGGTGATAATGCACACTCCTATCATAATCCTTAAGAACCTCTAACTACCTTCGTTGTCTCAAATTGAGATCCTTTTGAGTGAACACATATTGGAGACTCTTATGATCGATAAATATATCAACATACACCCCATACAAATAATGATGCCAAATTTTCAAAGCAAACACCACGAAGGCCAATTCAAGATCATGAATAGGATAATTCTTTTCATACACCTTGAGTTATCTAGAAGAATAGGCTATCACCTTACCATTTTGCATCAAAACACAACCCAAACCAATTCTCGAGGCATCACAATAAGCAATAAACCCTTCTAACCCTTCTGGTAGTGATAAGATAGGAGCAGAGACAAACTTATCCTTCAAAGTTTGGAAACTCTTTTCACACTCATCGGTCCACACAAACTTAACCTTCTTTTGAGTCAACTTAGTCATAGGAAAAGCAATAGAAGAGAACCCATTCACAAATCATTGGTACTAACCCGCTAAGCCCAAGAAGCTTCTAATATCTGACAGGGTCAAAGGTTTAGGCCAATTCTAATCACCTTCATTTTCTTAGGATCCACCTTAATACCATCCCCAACACCACATGACCTAGAAAGGCAACCTCTTGTAACTAAAACTCATGACTACTTAGCATACAACTTCTCTTTGCTCAAATTTTGTAATACCACCCTCAAATGACTCACACGATCCTCCTCACTATGGGAATAGATCAAAATATCATCAATGAAGACCATCACAAATAAATCAAGGTAGGGTTTAAAGATTGTATTCATAAGATCCATGAAAATAGCCAGTGCATTGGACAATCCAAGACATAACCATAAATTCATAATGCCCATACCTAGTCCGAAAGGCCATTTTGGGAATATCACACTACCTCACTTTCACTTGATGATAACAGAACCTAACATAAATCTTAGAGAAATGACTAGCCTATTGAAGTTGGTCAAATAGATCATCAATCCTTGGTAGGAGGATACTTATTCTTAATGGTAACTCTATTAAGTTGCCGGTAATCAATGCACATTCTAAGAGAACCATCCTTCTTCTTTATAAATAACACCGGTGCTCCCCAAGGTGATTGGCTAGGCCTAATAAAATCCTTTTCAAACAAATCCCTCGATTGCTCCTTCAACTCCTTTAACTCCATCAGCGCCATACGATAAGGGGGAATATAAATGGGTTGAGTATCGAGAAGGAGGTCTATACCAAAGTCTATTTCCCTTTCGAGAGGAACACTAGGAAGGTCACTAGGAAAGACATCAAAAAACACATTTACCACCAGAACTGACTCTATAGGAAGGACTTTGGACTCAACAACCCTAACCCGTGCATGCAACCAATCCATCCCGAGAATCATATCAAAATTCACCATATCCAACTCAACAAAATCACAAGGCAATATTTTATGTAAAATACAAATGGGATAATTTTTATAGACTCTTCTAGCAACAATAGATACACCAACGAGAGTAGACACCTCATATGACTCACACAACAATTCGGGTTCAACATGAAACTTTTTGGCAACAAAAGGAGTAACAAAAGAAAGGGTTGCACCCGAGTCTATCAATGCATACACATCAAAATCAAAGACTTTTAACATACTAGTGACGATATCAGGCACCTCATCAACCCTTGTCTCCCTTGGATGTATAGAACGAATTGTGCCTTGGGGTGCCATCTTGTTGGCCTCCTCTCCCCTAAGGAACCGCATTCACACCCGGCCTTATGGATGAACATCTTTACCTTTGTTTTGATTACAAGGAAAATTAACCTTCTTCTGACCCACTTCTTCACAATTATAGCAAGCATTAGTGTCCCTCAAACATGGGCCACTATAGCTTCTACCACATTTTGGACACATAGCATTAGGCATCACACCACCATCACCTTCAACCCTTGGGGCCTTGGAACTTACCATCAAAACGGGCTCTCTTCGCCTCATTACCCCTTCTCTTTCACAACTTTTCCCCCTCCAATTGTTCGGTATAAGTCATAAGGCGAGATAAGTCCATGTCACCTATCAAAATGGTGGCACCACATTCTTCATTCACCAAATCGGATACACCCATCACAAACTTATTCATCTTAGACCTCGGGTCGGCAACCAAGTGTGGATCATATTTAGAGAGTTGGTTGAACTTGAGGGTATACTCCCTCATACTCATAGATCCTTACTTCAAATTCATAATCTTTATCATTTTGGCATCCTTAAGATTAAGAGGGAAAAATTGGTTAAGGAAAACCACCTTAAACTCCTCCCAAAGAATCACATGGTTGATCCCCTTCTCCTCCTTCTATTGTGTATACCATATTTAGGCCACCCCTTTGAGTTGGTAAGCAGCCAACTCCACCTTTTCCTCTAACATAACACCCATGATAGATAACACCTTGTATACCTCATCAATAAATTCTTGAGGGTCCTCATCTTCTTTAGACCCATAGAACTCCGGCGGATTCATTCTAGTGAAGTCTCTCACCCTTAAAGCCGGTGTAGGAGCATGAGGGGCTTGGGCCCCTTGATTGATTTGATTAGTCATGGCATGGGCGAGCATGGTGATAGCATCGTAGAATTCCTCATGGCCGCTCCCCCATCTTGTCAAAAGCATACTATGCGAATAGCCAAACCATCTCAAGACCTCCAACCTATCAAGCTAGGGCCAACCAAGATCATAAGACAAGACTCTATCCAACAAGAACATAGGGCAACCCTTATAGACCCCTACTAGCCACAATAGACTCACGTAACCATCCGGGACAGCCATACTTAAATGGATCCTACAAGAACCATCATAAGACAAGACTCTATGCAATAAGAACATGGGGCAACCCACATGAATTCTGTTACCATAACAGAATCACACAAGAGATAGCAACTCTAAGACCTATCAACTCACCTTACCCAAAACGTCGATCACAACATTGGCCTTACTCATGGTCAACTAAGTCATAGGAGGAGCAATAGGAGAGAACCTACTCACAAGCTTCGATAACAACCCGCTAAACCCAAGAAGTTCCTAATATCCGATGGGTTTAAAGGTCTAGGCCAATCTCTAATCACCTTCGTCTTACTAGGGTCCACTTTAATACCATCACCCGGCACCATACGACCTAGGAAGGGAACTTCTTACAACCAAACTCCCACTTCTCCTATTTAGCATCCAACCTTCTTCTTTAGACTTTGTGGTACTACCCTCAAAAGACTCACATGCACTACCTCATTAGGGAACACAAACCATCATATCATCACCAAAACCACCATACGCCTATTAGAGTAGGGGCTAAAAGATCTTATTCATGAGACTTGTACGCATAACCGGCACACTAGTCAAACCAAAAAACACTACCTCAAGCCTAAAATATCGGAAAGGCACATTCAAGGCCGCATCTACCACCACCAATAATTCTATAAACAAAACAACTTAGGTTCAACACCTCCAATTCTCACAAGATGATAAATGCAACCCCTTAGAGACTAATTACACCTTATAATAAGAAATAGACCTACTTCTCTTGCTACCATTCGATAACCTCCCACTCAAGAACAGACTCATTAGGAATTCGAGATCTAATTCTACGGGTCCCTCCATCCATGAAGACACGACATGCATGCAACTATTCGAACCCTATAATGTTATCAAAATCCCCCATACCAACTCCAACAAGCCACAAGGCAAGACCTAATGCAACACAAACCTAGATCAACACCTATGAATCTCCTAGCAACCATATACTCAACAAAAGGATAAACATCGAAGGTCCACACAACAACTTGGGCACACAAGAAGCCTCACTGGCAACCAAAAAGAATAGAGAAGAAATAATGGCACATCGGGCCTATCAATGATGCACATCAAAGCCAAGGGAAATTTAACTTATCGATAATAGCATTGGGTATCTGATTCCCTCCTTGAGCCACTTGATCAACATGATCACCTCGATCCAAAAGTTTACCACCCTTACACCCTCTTAGAATAAATTGACAATCCACTAGCTTGTGACTCACTTTACTACATCCAAAGCAAGCACTAGTGTTCCTCCAATATGGGCCATCATGGTTCTTCCCACACCTTCGACACTTGGGACTAGTCATCCCACCATCACCTCTTTTACCCCTTTTACGCTTATGAGGACACTTCTTTATTGTATGACCTATCTTCCCACAACTATAACAAGCATTAGTACCTCTCAAGCATGGGCTATCATGGATTCTACCATATTTTGGGCACCTAGCATAAGGCACCATACCACCTCTATCTCTCCCCTTGGAACTTTGGAACTTACCCCCGTTATGGGCCCTCTTGGCCTCACTACCTTTCTTCTCACCACTAGAAGTCTCAAGAGAGCCCACTTGATGATTGAGTTGAGTTGCCAATGTTTTCACCACTTTGGCAATTACCCATAGAGCATTACGAACCTTCGCATTTGATATATCACTATCTTGAGTAGCTTGAGACATATCCTATATGTAACGGTTAGGGATTAGCAATAAGTCATAGGGGACCTAACTCTATCGCACGACATGGATCATGAAGATGTAAAATATTTTCTAGAACACTTTATAGCCTCGTACTTATGGTTGTGGTGCACAACACAACCACAAATAAGACTCTAATCAACACAGTGAGTTGGACTCCAAGGATCTATCAACCTAGTGCTCTGATACCATCTTTGTCACGACCCAAGCCTAGGACCTAGACATAACCCACAAATGGGGAACCCGAAGAAACCCCAAAAAAGCCTCTTAGCATATCATTACACATCCTTTGCCATGAAAGCAATGTAAAACAACACAAGAAACATAAACAAGAGGAATTGAGACTATGAGAGAGAGATTAATACTTAAGTAACATGTAAAAGTTTGGAAAACAAAGGCAAGGGACTATGAAAAAGCTTGCATAACATCATATAAGAAACGAAAGGGGGAATTAATGTTCATAACATAGATACATATCTTGTCCAACAACACCTCTACTATATAGAACTTAGCGGGGGCCAAAACAAGCAACCGGACTCACCCTCATAGTCAAAGTAGAACATAAAGAAGAATGTCTCTATTCATAATAAGAGCAACATAGACTAAGTTCCCCAAAGTGGAGGACTCACTAAATAACTTGAGTAGTATTGAACTAGCCACGTGGAAGAGGAGGATGATCAACTTGGGCTTCGATCCCTACAAGGTGATATCATGTAGGCAAGAATATGCATTAATACGTTTGACTGTACTAAGTATGTAGGATAAAATGCAACAAAAGATATGCATAATAGTCAAAATGCATAATAATAGGCAATAGACATAATATAATAATATGACATGTGTGATCAATGCTTAAGTAAAACATGCTTAAGTAACTCATACTCATATAGGATATCATATGTGTAGAAGAGACCAAGTTAGATTTTTAAGGTATAAATCCCTTGGTGGCTGTGTGGTACAAACCCCTCACATGGTTGATGATAATCACACCTTATCATCATGGTGGCGAAGTACAAACCCCTCACATGGTTGATGAGTACAAACCCCTACCTCGGTTACCTGGGCTCTTATTCCTCCGGATCGAGTATGGCCTAATGCAACACTTTATATAGAGTATATCATATACAACATCATTTCATCATCATATAGTCATTTTATATCATATCTCATGCTTTGAATCTTCAACTCCTCAAAAACTACATTCGGATATTTTATCAAATACTTAGAGGGTGTATAATGCTAGGTTAATACCAAGAAATGTAGTGGTGAAATCACACTAGAAAATCCATTGTAAAACCATTAATCAACACCTTGAAATATCCTCAAGAAATATACATCAAAACCCCTCATCAAATCTTATAATAAATCTAAGATTTATAGCTCAAAACATAGCAAAACAGTCATAACTTTACATAACTTTAACATAGTGTGCAGTGAATTTCATAATATGCAAGATCCATTTTGTAAATCAACATTAAATCATGCAATTTGAGTAAAAGGAGACTTGGGTATCATGGGTGAAAGGAATCCATGAAAGAAACCCACATAACATAGCTTTTGAGAAGCTCTTAAAGAAGACTTTACTGGAGACTTGAAGTTTGAATGCAATCCTTAATATTGGTCTTGAGTTTTGGGACTTGAATCTTGAGAAAAATATTAGTCTAAGTGTTTGAGTAAGTATTGGGGAATGTTTAGGATGATATGAGGGTGAAATAAGGCTAAGTATAGGTATTTTAAAGTATGGGAACCCTTAGGCCTAAGACTTGAAAGTCTTGGACCAAAATAAAAAAGGACCAAAATAACACTGGTTTGCGTCGTGAAAGCAACGCGGATTACTCATTAGAATTCGCATTTCTACACAAATAAGTTCTACAAAATGGGCATAAATTCTTCATTCAAACTTTGAATAAGGTGAAACCAAGTGTCTTGGAAAGATACTTCAAAGAGCTTTAATTATGGTAGGTCATGGGCCACCCAGTTCTTTTTGTCCTAAGATATATGCCCCTTTAAAGTTGATCCTCCTAAATCGCATTTTTGTGATTTTTGAATTTTGATACAGTTGCTCTAAAATTTGGATTAGACCTATTTCCCACTCAATTTTGCCTGCCGAATAAGAATATGAAGTCAGATTTTTGAAATAATGAATGAAATTTTAGATATATGGAAATTACGATTCCCGACACTTTCGAGACACATTTTCGGGCACTTTTTGGGTTCATTTCACACCACAAGCTATCTTCAAGATATCAAAACTAGCCAAGAGTAGGATGGTTGTGAGAACCTCCAGTTCCTACGTAGTAACATCATGTAGGCATAGAGTATGCATTAATACATTTGAATGTACCAAGTATGTAGGATGCAATACAACAAGAGATAGGCAACATAATCAAAATGCATAATCGTAAGCAAGAGATAATATAGTTTGGAAAACAAAGGCAAGGGACGCAATACAACAAGAGATAGGCAACATAATCAAAATGCATAATCGTAAGCAAGAGATAATATATTAGCAACATGACATGCATGAATGATGCTTGAAGTAAAACATGCTTACATAGAACATCTGACATGTATAGTAAGAGAGCATCATTATGGAGTCCAAGGCCTACTACGCCTTTGGAGATGTGATTGCGGTATCAACCCCTTAATTGGTTGATGGTTGTCATACCCTACCATCTATGGTAATTGAGGTATCAACCCCTAATTATTTTCTGGTTATCAGACCTACCATCTATGGTGATTGAGGTATCAACCCCTCAATTGGCTGATGGCTATCCCACCCTACCATCCATGGGGTTTGAGATATCAACCCCTTAAATTGGTTGACTGTTATCACACCCTACCATCCATGGTAATTGAGGTATAGTACCCCCTCAACAAGGTGCGGTCAACTTGCAACACTATAGATACTTTTCATGAAATCAACACATGTATACCTTCCTTTCATCATTATAAAATTATTCAAGTCATAGGTCATACAATTGATCCTTAATAGCTCAAGAATCCAAAACCGAACATTTTATCAAACATTTGGCGGGTGTGCAATGCTAGTATAAAACCATGCAATTCAAGAGTAAAATCATGCAAGAAAATTTGAAGTAAATCTACCCACTAACACTTGGTAATACCCTCATGTAATATACATTGAAATCCTTTATCAATTCTCAAAATAGATCATGGATTCATAGCTTAAAACATTCTTAAATAGTCACCCTTTTATGAAATCCCAACATAGATCAATATCAAATTCATAATAAGAAGACCCATAAGTAAATCAATTTAAAAACATGCAATGAGTATGAAAAGGAAGCTTGGGCACCATAAGTGGAAGGACCCAATGGTTGAAACCCACATACCTCAACTTTGGGGAATTTCTTGAAGAAGATTGAGATGAGAACTTGAAGCTTGAGTGAATTCCTTATGATCAGAATTGAGTTTGGGACCCTTGATTTTGAGTGAAATATTTGTCTAAGTGTTTGAGAAAGTTTTGGGGAATATCTTGTATGATATAAGGTTGAAAAATGATTAAGTTTGGGTGTTTTTGTGCATGGGGATGCTTAGGCCCAAGACCCAAAGGCCTTGGACCGAGATAACAAAAAGTGGCAAAAAAATGTGCAGGTCCGCGCCCTAGCCACGTCGCGCTAGGGGTGCAGAAACCTCTCTAGAAATTACATATTTGGATTTTCAAAATTTGATACAGTTGCTCCAAAATCGGGGTTAGATGCATTTTTCACTCAATGTTGTCCCCTAATCACAAATATGAAGTTGAATTTTTGGTATCACACACGTATTTTATGATGTATGGAAATTATGAATTTGGGCACTTCCAAGGCACATTTTGCCGGCACTTTTTGGGGGTCGTTTCACCCTAAGTTCATTCTTGTAGTCTTCAACAAATAAATCATGTAGGGCTTATATATTAATTCAAGTAAACCATTTAATAGAATAGTTCAAGTTGTGATGATCATCAATTCAAGAAAATATATATGATAAGAATAATTTTCAATAGAATATTCAAGAATTTCACATATAGAACTCATTACATCCAACTATCAACTTACTTCAGGCAATAGGGCACATGGGAGAATAATCCCATGTTTTGAGTTAGCCTTACATCCCTGGGATGAAGAACAAGTTAATCTTCTTCAAGGAATTTGACCCCAAATCTTGAAATCCCCAAGCTCTCTCTTCTTTCTCTATCAAGAATCCTCGCTTAGAAACTAGGAAAGATGGGTTTTGAAACCTTTAATCTGATGAAAATGACCCTTAAATCACATTCTTGGGACTCAGGATAGGTTGGGGAATGACCAAAGTGCCCTTCTCGAATTAAAAGAATAAAATTTTTTCCTGTAATACCATGTTGGGGATATGCCTGGAACGCGAACATGTGTATTTCACGAAAAGTTTCAACATACGTTCCTTCTAGGAAATTTAAGAAAAATCCCAAGTGTAAGTCCATGCCCTAGGCACGATACCCCCTGGGTGCATACTCATACTGTCCTAGATTTAATTACAAAAAATTATTTTTCGACTTGGTCGCTCCAAAATCGGGCCAAAACTATCTTCCCACTCAATTTTTTGTGCTGATCTCAAATCCAGTCTCGAATATTCCATTGGAGCTTTGGAAGACGAGTTATGCACATAATTCCATTCTAGGGGTATTTTGATAGTTTCACGAGGTGTTATATTATCTCCCCTTGGGATCATTTGTACTTGAATGATGAGTAGAGGTGGAATTAAGGCATGAGTAGACTCAAGACTCATCTCAATACTCACTCGAAAATCTCAAACTCTCAACTATTCATCAACCTCTATAAACTCTACTCAGATTCATAAATAGGATAAGTACACCAACTTAAGAATAAAAACTTCAATTTAGTTAAGATCAGAACATTACCTTCGACATCATCATCATTTAGGATGAATAGGTGCAGGTATTTGATTCTCATAGCTTCCTTAGCTTCTCATGTAACTTCCTCAATAAATTGGTTCCTCTATAGAATTTTGACGGAGGCTATCTCTTTGTTCCCTAGCTTACGAACTTGGCGGTCAAGAATTTGGATTGGAATCTCAACACTATAGATACTTTT
>DF362064.1:32326-59672 GCA_000787875.1 Solanum virginianum
CTGAGCCAATCCACATGGTCTCTGATGTTCAACCTTGACCTGTTGACAATTAGGACACTTAGAGACAAACTCAGGAATATCCTTCTTCATTCTATCCCACCAATAGACTTCTCTTAAGTCATGGTACATCTTGGTGGAGTCAGGATGAATCGAATATCTAGAGCTATAGGCTTCAACCATGATTCTCTCTTGAACACCATCAACATCAGGAACACATAGTCTATTCTGGTATCTCAACTCTCCATCTTCCCCTTTGGAGAAGACCATCACCTTTTGCTTGTGGACATCTTCTTTCAGTTGGAGTAAGATAGGATCTTGGTCTTACTTTTCTTTTACCTCTGACACTAAAGCCGAAGCAGACCTATTCTAAACATGGACCCTTCCATCATTGTTTTCTTCAAGTTGTACTCCTAAGTAGGCCAATCTGTGTACTTCCTTAGCCAACTCTTTCTTCCCTTCTTCCACATGGGCAGTGCTACCCATAGATAACCTGTTAATAGCATCAACAATAATGTTAGACTTTCCTGGGTGCTAGAGAATGCTTATGTCATAGTTTTTGAGCAACTCCATCCATCTCCTCTACCACAGGTTGAGCTCTTTTTGACTGAAGATATATTGCAAGCTTTTGTGGTCAGTGAACACGTCCACATGCACTTTATACAATTAGTGGCGCCAGATCTTAAGTGCGAACACCACTGCTGCCAACTTAAGATCATGAGTCGTATAGGTATTCTCATGAATCTTAAGTTGCCAGGAAGCATATGCTATCACCTTCCCTCTCTGCACTAGTACACAACCCAGTCCAACTTTGGATGCATCACAATATATCACAAAGTCTTCTGTCCCATCAGGCAAGGTCAAAACTGGTATGGTAGTCAGTCTAGTTTTCAACTCTTGAAAACTTTGCTCACATTCATAAGACCACTAAAACTTGTCCATTTTCTGTGTTAGCTTGGTCAATGGTGCAGACAAGGAAGAAAACTCATCAATAAATTTGCGATAGTAGCCTGCCAACCCCAAAAAGCTTCTTATGTATGTTGGAGAGGTCAGTCTGGGCAAGTTGATAACCACTTTAATCTTTTGGGAATCCACTCGAATCACATCACTCAAGATAACATGACCTAGGAAGGACACTGAGCCAATACTTACACTTCGATAACTTTGCATATAATTCATGGTCTTTGAGAGTTACTCTAAGATGATAGGCATGTTCCTCTTCATCCTTAGAATATACCAAGATATCATCAATAAATACAATCATGAACATGTCAAGATACAGTCTGAATACCCTGTTCATCAAGTCTATGAAGGCTGCAGGTGAGTTAGTCAACCCAAAGGACATGACCAATAACTAGAAATGGCCATACCTTGTCCTAAAAGCTATTTTAGGAGTATCACATTCCCTCACTTTCAACTAGTGGTAAGCTGATCTGAGGTCTATTATGGAGAAGTAAGTGCCACCCTGAAGTTGGTCAAATAGATCTTCTATTGTAGGGAGAGGATACTTATTCTTTATTGTGACCTTATTCAGTTACCTATAGTCTATGCACATTTTGAGAGACCCATCTTTCTTATGCACGAATAGGACAGGAGCACCCCAAAGAGAAACACTAAGACTTATGAAACCTTTCTTTAACAAGTCATTCAATTGCCCTTTCAACTCTTGCAGTTAAGCAAAGGCCATCCTATAAGGTGGAATCGATATAGGTTGGGTATCGTGGAGAACATCAATCCCAAAGTCAATCTCCCTATCGGGAGGGACTCCAGGAAGATCCTCAGGAAACACTTTAGGGAACTCATTTCCAATCGAAACTGACTCTAGAGTAGGGGACTCAACATCATCAGACTGAACTCGCACGACATGGTAGATACAACCTTTAGAGATTAGCTTTCTGGCTCTAAGATAAGAGATAAACTTGCCTTTAGGTGCAATAGAACTCCTTTTCCACTCTAAAACAGGTTTATTAGGAAATTGGAACTTAACAATTGGGGTCCTACAATCAACAGAGGTATAACAAGCATGAAGCCAACCCATGCCAAGAATCACATCAAAGTCCACCATTTCAAACTCTACTAAGTCAGCCAAGGTATCCCTGTGATAGATAGATACTACATAATCCTTGTAAACCTTCTCAGCTGAGATAGACTTACCAGTAGGAGTAGAAATAGAAAAGGGTTCAAACAAACACTCTGGAAGGATCCCAAAGTTACTAGCCACATATGGAGTTACAAAATATAGAGTGACACCCGGGTCAAGTAATGTATAACAACCAAAAGTAAAGACTTGAAGCATACCAGTAAAGACATTTGGGGCCACCTCCTGATCTTGACGATTACTAATTGCATGAAGACGATTTGTCTCGCCTCCATGTACCTTCTGATGACTACTAGCTGGGGGTGATGTGGAGGACTGGGCTTTATTGCTTCCCTCACCTCCGTCTTCTTCGAACACTCATACTAGAAGTGACCCATCTACCCACATGAGTAACAAACATCTGTGCTGACACGACACTGACCCAGATGAAGTTTGCCATACTTTCCACAAGGTGGCTTTCCCTACGTACCTTGGGTCATACTAGCCTGAGATTGAGAACCCTAGGCCCTGAAATATTAGTGACCATAAGACTTCAGATCATACTTGTTTTGTTGGACGGGCGCACTCGCTGCAGAGGGTGCATAATTAGAAGACCTCTTCAGAAAGTAAGAGTTATCACCCTTATTTTGTCTCTGCTAGGTAGGTTCATCCCCTACTGATTTGGATTCTTGCTCAGATGCTCCTCTCTATTTCTCATCTTATTTTCTTCGATTTGCTGGGCATATACCATAATCCTGGAGATGTCTATACCTTGATCAATAGTGCTGCTTTGCATTCCTTCTTCACATGCCTGCCCAATCTCGACATAAACTTCCTCATCCTTGCCATCATGTCTTGGACCATCTCAGGAGCATATCTGGACAACTTAATAAACTTGAGAATATACTCCTTAATGGTCATCTCCTCTTGCTTTAAGTTCATGAACTCATCAAACTTCACCTCGCTTAACTCTTGGGAAAAAAGTGGTTAAGGAATGCAGTCTCGAACTTATCCCACCCAGTAGGGGCTGTATTTTCACTTCGACTATCCTCTCAATAGTTGTACCAGACATTTATAACATTTGTCAGCTGATGGGAGGCAAGCTCAACTCCTTCAATCTCCTTAGCATGCATGACCTTCAAAATTTATAACATTTGTCAGCTGATGGGAGGCAAGCTCTACTCCTTCAATCTCATTAGCATGCATGACCTTCAAAACATTCCATATCAAATCGATGAATTTCTACGGGTTCTCCTCAACCTTTGACCTGTATGAACTAGTGGGTTCATCCGTAAGAAGTCTCTATCCCTAGTTACAGCTGTGGACTCTTGAGAGCAGGAGCTATGGGTCTAAATACTACAAGATAAGACCATCTTATATATATATATATATATATACCATAAGTCTTGGGCAAGTGTGTATGGCCCACACCATACTTGGTCCAATTAGAAGTTGGCACAAAATCAAGTGGCCCCCATGTAATCTTCTAGAACTAACTTTCAAACATTCTACTTTGGTTCCAAACTTTCCAATAATGCCACTTGGGTCTCAAATTTTCCAATAATGCCACTTTGGTCTCAAATTTTCCAATAATGCCACTTTGGTCTCAGATTTTTGTAACTGTTCTAATGCACGAAATGTGGGTTCTAACATCCTCCCCTTCTTTAGAACATTCTTCCTCGAATGTCAAACCAGTCTTACGAATCACGTGAATAACTTAAGGAGAGTTTCCTTTTCATTTACTCTTTACCTTCTCAGGGGTCACCCATTCTAGTACTACTCTCCCCCAAGCACGCTTAACTTCAGAGTTCTATGGGATCTGGTGTGTTAGTGCTGGTATGATCGCATCCGAGGATTTCCCAAGTCATTCCCTCTTGGTTCATACCTCGCCAAAGCACTATATCAGGAATCTCATCATTACTCCATACCTTTCTCACCTGATGATCTAATATGGCCACAGGCTACTCCTCATAAGACATTTCTTCTGTAACCTGAATATCATTTACAAGGCATATTCTAGAAGGATCACCAATACCTTGACGCAACATAGAAACATAGAATTGAATGGGACTATCTCTGGCTATCAGGGGTGCAATGTTCGGCTCGCTCTGGGCACGAGCCCTAGTAGTCATATGGCCTCGATGGGTCTCATTTGCCGCTACAGGCCTGCCCCTTCGAGCACTAGAGTCTTTCTCGGAGGCATCTGTAAAGCAGCCTCATTTGGTTAGAAAAGGGTCATCCTAATAACACTGCTCTATCGCACGATCTAAGATCAAAAAGAAGAGTAACATCCTAAATGTCCTGTAGCCTCCTGTTTATAGATGTGGGGCTCGACACACCGATAAACAAGACTCTACTAGACACAGTCTGTGGATACTCCGAGGATGAATTGCTCTGATACCACTTCTATTATGACCCATCACTGTAGGCCGTGACTAGGGCCCGAAGGGGCCCCCAAACATGATCACAAATCGAATTACAAACGGATGACTTATGTTCACAAAAATCTCGGCAGAGTTTTCTTTGTTTATACACTATCCCAAATTAACCCTGCAGTCAGAAAATCCCAACGGAACATCATATACATACATACGGGTCGATAAGGCCACTATGGTGAGTAAAACCACTCAACATACACATCATGCATATCTAGTCATACAAACTGGGCACAACCCACACATATATACATCCACAGACCTCTAAACAAACTGACAGAATCATAGGATGGGAAAGGGCCCTGTCGTACCCAGAATGAATATATGCAATGCAGCAAACAATAAGTACACATATATACCAGAGTAGGCTCCGAAATAGAGGGAGCACTTCAAACAGCAGAAGGACGTCCAAAGCTGATAGATCACCAAACTGTTCTTCGATACCTGCGGGCATGAACACAACCCCCAAAGAAAAGGGGGGTCAATACGAAATACGTACCGAGTATGTAAAGCAGAAAGTGCAAAATATAAATCAGAGTAATAATCAAAAGCAAAATCATAGTAAGCCGAAGCATATCCAAAATATCAAAATACTTACTTTTCAACACACAACCGATGCATATCCAAAATATCAAAATGCTTACTTTCCAAAAAATACAAAATCATGCATAGGGCACAGGAAATATGGTCGCCCGCCCGTCGATGGCACCATAACACCAGAAAGTTGTAAATCTCCGAATCCCCATCACAAATCACATATCAAACATAGGATAAGTGAGCCAGGCGCTAAGTATTGCCATCCCTGTCTCACATATCATCATACAAATCATGCGTAAGGCAGAGGAAATATGGATGCCTGCCTGTCAATGGCGCACTAACACGACATAACACCAGAAAGTTTCAAATCCCCATCACATATCACAACACAACATAACATCAAACACGATATAACACCAAACAAAAGTGGAACCCGACCCTCAAGCGAGGAGCTCGGTGAACCATAATCACAATATAACACCGGAGTATATTAGCATGCGCACGACAACAACCGGCCCGAGAACCAGTGAACGATATCAAAATAGGCATGAGCAGAGTAGTAAGGAATCATATGCATAAAATCATTATCATAAATCCAACGATAAGTAGAATAATCATATTTGCCATCGGAATAACATTTATTACAAATTTATTCAAAAGTTATCAAAATCACATAAAATGTGTCATGGGACCTACGGCCAGTGGAGTCCCGAACTGACCTAACTTATGGAGAACATATTTATCCTAAATAATACAAACTCCTACAAGATATTTCAAAATGATTTTCGAGGCAATCTGAGCTTTCTATCAAAAGTTACGAACATTTAAAGTTTAAAATCAATATAGAATAAATTCTTTCAAAATTACTTAAATTTCTCATATTCTTGCAACTTACCAATTTCCAAGACATAGGATTCAATATTGTAACAAACTAGCATAAAATCAATATTATGACAAATTGACATAGGAATACCAAGGAACAATTACGGATTATACACAAGCTCGGATTGCGGGAATAGAGTTCGTATCATAACCTATCTTTAGCTAAGTCATGCCAAAAAGGTAACTTTGCTTTACATACCTCAAAGAATTAGATCATGCCAACCAAGTATCAATTCATCATTCCAACACAATATAATACTATATATACGTACATGTACCAATTCGGCCGTAATACTCCATATAAACATGTAAATGGTTTCCAATACTTTCTTCAATCTACAGTGATCATAGTATACTACTTAAGCAATAATTTATAATTCCAACACAATATAACACTATACAACACCACCTATTATACAAGTACCACACGGCCACACCCAACATACACATAATTCCTTTCCAACCTTCCAATTTCATAATTTTCCTTCATTTTAAGATACTACAACATATATACAACCTTCACAACGCATAAAATAAAATTAAATCATACCTTTTCCTTTCAACTTCACACTTGAGCTAAGGTTTCCAAAGATGAAGAAAAAGATGTTTTCTTGCTCCAACAACACCTTTAAGCTACTTAGGGGCCTTAATATAGAAGGTTTATACCATCAAAATAATTTTTGAATAAAGAAAAGAGAATTTTAAATTTCCAAGAGCTTGGCCGTGAGCTCTTTCCTTGGTTCTTCAAAGTTGTTCTTATTTGCTTGCTAGATTTTTCTAAGTGTAGATACTACAAGATAAGACCATCTTATATATATATATATACACCACAAGTCTTGGCCAAGTGTGCCTGGCCCATATCACACTTGGTCCAATTAGAAGTTGGCACAAAATCAAGTGGGGCCCCACCTAATCTTCTAGAACTAACTTTCAAAAATTTCACTTTGGTTCCAAACTTTCCAATAATGCCACTTTGGTCTCAAATTTTCTAATAATCCCACTTTGATTTTAAATTTTCCAATAATGCCACTTTAGTTTCAAATTTTCGTAACTGTTCTAATGCACGAAATGCGGGTTCTAACACACACACACACACACACATATATATGTAACATCATTCATTTCATCAATGCATAACCATCATAATCTTTGCTACAAAACATACATAATCTTGATTTATAATAATACTTTATTTAATACATGAAAATCACAAATTTCAATATAAAATAATGCATGGAAAAGCTATGATCATTAACTCAACTAGGTTTCATGGAAAAGTAACCATGAACAATAATTTTAATAATAAAATAATCATAACTTCAACATATAATTATACAAAACTCAACAGAAGAAGAATTGACTCAACTGGAATTCAAAAACTAGATTTTTGTTCAATTTGATATTCATTCAAAATAGAAACTTAGATGTGGAAAGTGTGGACAAAATCAATTCAATGCTATGATATCCTTACATACCAGGAAGATAAAATATCTTGAAGAAAGCTTTGGGTTGAACATGAATATAAAGAACCCTAGCCTCTTCTTTGGCAGAACTTTTAACATAGGATTCTAATGTTTTTAGGGATTTATGCATTAAGGAGAGGTTATTAGGCTATATAATAGGATTGGAGAAGTTAATTAAGGGTAAATGGTCAAAAATATCCTTTTGAAAAAGTCAAATAATCATCAAAATTGAAAAAAAAACTTTTGGTGAGTTTAGTCGGCCAAAATAGTGGTCTAGGGACCCCGTCGCGGAAGCATTCAGCGATACATAGAATGGGACCTTGTGTCACTCTTTTTGAAAATTTTTGAAGGTTTGTGGAATACTTTGGCAGTCAAATTTTGTGGGTCACTAAAATGTCTGACGATCAAATTGATCGTCGTCTAATTTTACAACATCAAACATGTTTCTGCAAAATGGACATTACATTTTAGTCCAAACTCCGATTAAGGAGAAAATAGATCTGTTGAAAATATGATTCAAAGATCTTTAATTTGATATATTATAGGTTACCTAACTCATTATGTACTGAGAGATATACTCATTTGAAGTTAACCCTCTATGAACTCATATCGAAACTTAGCCGATGAAAGTGTTTTGAACTTGGATTCACCTTGGGTGTCCCTTATAACTTCAAACCACATTTGATACACTTAAAATACTTAGAAAAGGACCTTACCATATATTAGCAATCTTGAAGTCATTGGATCACCAAATTGCATAGAATTTTATATCAAAATTCAATCGGTAAGGAAGGTTTTAACCTAACTTTGTGTTAAGTGGTTTTTGTAACCTTAATTCATCTCAAATATATTATCCCAATATATAATAGGTTTTAATACCTATATTCCATGTTAGAATCACATACTATGATCTTATACATATAAGAAGAAAGGTCCAAATCTTAGCTTAGGAAATTCTAAGGTGTTATAATATCTCCCCTTTATGGTCATTCATCCTCGAATGATGGGTTAATTAGAGTGTTCTCAAGGTAAATAAGGTCAATAAATCAATTTAGACTTAAATTCTCAAACACTTAAATAATCAAGAGAGTGTCAACTTAACCCTACCACGATTAGGTACAAATGGGACATTAAAATCAATCAATCAAATCTTTCAAGTATTCGGCCAATCAACCATTTGAGCCCAACATGAAAGACATCAACTCAAATAAAGGATAGGATGTTACTTTCAACAATACCCTCAATGGGCACGAGTAGAAGTGGATATTTATCCTTCATATCATTTTCATAGGATATGTTGCCCTTAGATCCAATACTATTAACAGGTACCACTAACAAAGGATCTCCCAAGCACTCCTTCCACATCAAGGTATGAAACACTGAATGAATAGAAGCTAAATAAGAAGGTAACTCCAATTCATAAGCAACATTCTCAATCCTCTTCTAGAATACCATACTTCTTTATAGAATTCTAATACTACTATCCAAGCCTATGTGTAACTACATCCCATCACCATGTTCAAGTCTAGCACTAAGTCCCAAGGTGTGAGTCCTAAGACGACCATACTTACACTAACCTAACCCCTCAAAATCTATGTTTCGTATTCTCATAGTGTCTATTACTTAAAGAATACTACTCGTTCTCATCATTTCAATAGACTCATATAATGGCAACTATATATTCAAGCGTATCACTCTAGCCACTTCAACTATCTCTAAGAATTATCAAGCCTACTTAACACCTCTACCTTAATCAGTGTATGAGCTCTTACCCAGAGATACACCCACATACTCTTACCTATTAATTACATAAGATCTCATCTCACTCCTTCTTTACACCACTACCCTTACTGGAGTATGTACCACACAACTATTAGCATCTAGAAACACCCGCTCTCTCATCTACTCTAACTCGATCTACTATCATCATTATTGCTATTGGGACTTTGGGGAACTTATTATCTCCCTCTTTTGCAAAAGCCAACATTATTATCTTTCCATTCAATAAGTACTTGAGATTTCAAATTTTGCCATCAATGGTGTCATAAGAAGCCTAAAGTAGGTTTATGCGTAGAATGACATCGAAAGTAATCACATTCAACTCAGATAACTATCTAGGCACTCAGAGCAAATCATAAGTTAGAGCTACACATAACTTTACATTATTTTGAATACACATCTTAAGCCTCTTCTTACCTAATAATTTATTCTCAATTCACTATTTTCATCTAAGGGTAACATTGATTCGGATTTGGACTTTTTCGTTACAACAACCTTAGGTATAATGGGTAGTTGAACGAACTTGGACAATGCACAAATTTGAAAGAGTTTCTTAGGAAACAACTCTATTGTATGATCTAGAATATGAATGAAGTGAGACAATTGCTAACATCCTATAGCCTTCCTATCATGGATGTGGTGCGCTTAAGACCAATAATAAGGGCTTTACTAGATGCGGCTTCATAGACTCCCTAGGACACTTGAACTCTGTGATATGATACTAAGTTTGTCACACCCTGAGAGGGTACCCTAGGCATGGTCGGCACTCAGAAACCATTGCTCGTTCCCAAGAGAACCACTTGGCTTAAGTTACTTATTCAATTAGTGGAAGACTTAATGAAATAAGAGAAAATACTCAAGTGGGCATTCAAATCCTCATGTAAAATAAATTCAAGATATCTCTTATTAAAATAACTCAATGTTTCAATTCAAATAAATAATAATAATTTTTTGAAATTGACTAAAAAAAAAATTGATGCCACTTTATTCTATCTGACTTAGTTTATGAAGCCTCTATTAATTCATAAGAAGGTGTCAAGACATGTTCAAGGTTATCTTAATACAATAAAAGGAATAAACTAAAATATAAGGTTCCTCTGAAAGCAAAAAAGTCTCACCACTGACAGGGACTGATTAGATTTTCAACAAAGTGTGCTGAGTATCTCTAAGACCTGTATTTGCATCATAAAATGATGTAGATAAAGTGACGTCAATACATAGATGTACGATATATAATATGGTTGAATAGAACAAAACTAAAAAGATAACTCAATAGCAAGAGCAAAGCACAGTTTAATACAATATGATATGCAAGTTAAAATTAATATAAATAATAATTTTCAAATCAACTCAATCATATGCAATTCAATCAAATCAAATTCAATTTCCATCATTAGGGAATTTCTTTAACCGACAACCATCACCATATGAGTGAGTGATGATATAACACTTTTTAATACCATTGCCATAGTCGTCCAATACCTTTGCAGATTTAGGGAAGATTCAAATTATTAGATATACAAATAAAGTCCTTTTTTGGACAAGAGTCTCCCGAATTAACAACACAACTATCCTACGATAACTATGTAGTTTATAGGGTTTGAGTTCTTTCAACTCTTACCCAATCAGTGCTAATACTTTCCCTAAAACATGTCTCATATCTACTAACATTTCAATTCATCTCATCAAGTCTTAATGGACCTTTTCATCAATTCAATTCCATCTTAATTCATCAAGTCTCAGTGGACCTTTTCAACAATTTAATTTCATCTTAGTTCATCAAATCTTTTAATTACAAATCATATTCTCTTTCACAGGTGGATTCTCAAGGACATAGCTGAGCCAAGCCAGGACCTTAACTGGGTATCCAGTTCTGCAGTGATTGTGAAGGCCTCTCTCAGCTCCGTCGGCAAGTTTTGGTGAGTTGTTGTACATTCACGAATTTGGCCTACTTAGGTGGATAACACCTTGATGCTAGACCCTGCAGTTTTGGTTGCCGGCATCATTGTTGGATTTGATATAGATTTGGCTTGGTCGATAGCAGAGGAGATACATGGGGAGCCCTGAAGAGGTCTATCTCCATACCCTTCTCGTGCTAGATCTACCATTTATGTATAGCAGAGGGGGTGGAAATTTTACATACTATGGACACGATGATTGAGGTTCAGAGGACCCTAGACACCAGCCTGATCAAGGCTAATGAGAATTTTATGGCCCTTTAGTGAGCATTGCATCCTCCTATTGACTACCAAAGATGTTCACCCAGGTACCCCAGCTTGAGCCTTCTTCATCTACTGTTGCTACTTTAGAGACAGAAGGGCCCCCACAGATAGATACTGAGAGGGAGACAGAGCGTACTACTACTTCTACTTTTGTACCAGAGGTTTTGCCTACATGTCCTTCCTCTATAGTCATAATTTACGTGTCTGCAGAGTTGATTCAGGCTCTAGTACAACGACAGGTTGGCACTGAGTCTCGATTGATTCAATTGTTATAGCAGATATGACCTTGGGTACGCAAGGCCATTTTAGAGTCTAGGGAGCACATTAGGGCACATTATATGACTGTTATCAATGAGAGACTTGCAGCATTTTATGGTCATGTAGATGATTTTGAGAGGTGAGTGAAGCAGAGCCTCGGACCAACCCAGACTCCTAATATCATAGCCATCCAGGCAAAGATCCAGCAGCTTCATACTGAGATAAGAGCAGCAGTATCAGTACTTCTTGTGATTCCCATGCCTGAGACTATTACTAAGGCAGTTGTTGATTTATTTGTTGATGAATCACCACTCTGCGCCTCTAGAAAGAGGCCTTGCCTTAATGATAATAATCCCGATGCTATGAGATGAGAGGTCAAGAGGTTGGAGATGGAGTATGTAGAGGCCATCAGACAAGCCTTGATTGTAGATGAGATGGTGCGGTAGGCACGTGCATAGGGGATGGTGAGGGATACTAGACCCTCCAAACAGGTCACCATGATTGAGGAGATCACCCAGTAGGCTATGGATGGTGATGCGTAGATGGAGACTGGTGCTTAGGCACCTAGATATGTTCTTTTTAGCCCCAATATGCTATTTTGGTTTATTTTGTTGCATTGAGGGCTACGTAAATGATTTTAGATGGGTTGTAGGTAACTATAGGCCTCGGCGAAGTCTGAGTAACCATGGCCTATGGCTATCTTAATTTTTGAGTCTGTAGATTTTCTTGCCTGTGCTCTTTTTGTAAGGATATTTATTTTCTGTTGAATCGGCATGTTTAGGATGTGTAAGTAGTACTAGTAGCATATTGTACTAAAATCTGTGGCATATGTTATGAAAATGATACCTACCAATTTTGTGTGATTAATGATGTGCTATTAGGTTGTTTTGATAACAACTATGTGAATTCAGTTGTGACAGTGTTCGTTCTGAATAGGTAGGACTTAACTGTGATAAAAATATGATTTAAGAGTCTAGGTTGACAAAGTAATCAGAGTGAAGTGTGTGTGATATTTATTGAGATGATTCTTATACTGTATTTCAATTAAGAACTTTCCATGTTACTCTGGCTAAAATTGCAGGTTAGTTGGTTAGGAAAGGATCAAAGGCCATTGTTCATATTAGTCCATTAAGCCTAAAATAACCAACCAAATTCTTGATATATCCCTTGATCCTAATGTTTGAGCTTTACATGTACCCTTTTCTTTGTAGAAACCTAACTAACTAAGCCTTTTTAACTGTGTAATCCTGAAAATAGCCCTGGTCCCTCTTTGAATATTATGCACTTCGACTCAGGCTAAAAGCCTAAGTTGAGGGTGGCTACCAAAAGTGGGTCTGGTTCATAGCTTGGATATTGTGTACCTCAACTCAAGTCAAAAGCCTAAGTTGAGGGTAGTTGTTGCAAGGAAATCACACCGAATGGTGAAGAAAGCTAGTGATGCAATTAAAAAAGGAGGAAATCTAAAATGGATGTAAAAATACTAATAGATGCCTAAATTATGAGCTAAAAAGTTAAAGAATTGAGAAATAAAAGGCAATGAGTTGAACAATCTGCATAAAGCATCCGAAAAGGTTTGAAATAGAAATAGGAAATCTGTGAGTTGAAAATATAAGTGTTGGTAGGGCAAAAGTGCAAAATGACGTAGAGTCAAGAAGGGTGATAGTCATTTTGTTCCAAACATATCACACCAAAGCCTTCCGAGCCTACCTTAAAAGCTAAGAAAGTCCAATAGTGATCCTAAGTCAATGAGTCAAATGTCATGGTCATGAGTATATGGGCAAACATAGGATATCGTACACAGTGTTTCAATATCTGTTGTAAGCGTGAGTGTTTATGTCAATCCTAAGTATTGAATTTGAACATAACATTTTGAGTGAAATATGGGACATATTTTTGTGAGGGCACTTGAGTTACATTATTGACTTTAGGCTATTTCGGTGATTGTTGCCGATTTGTGATTGCCTTGTTTGTCATAGTTGAACTGTCTTGTATTGATATGCATGAGTTTGTTTGATTGGTGTCTTGCATATGCACTAATGAGTTTGGCTGCGTATCTATGATTTCTTGAGTTATGATATATACCAGGTGAAACGATCCCAAAAAGTGCCCGAAAATGTGCCTTGGAAGTGCCCGGATTCATAATTTCCATACATCTACAAATCCATGTGTGATATCAAAAATCCAACTTCATATTCTTGATCAAGAGGAACATTGAGTGGGGAATGAGTCTAACCCCTATTTTAAAGCAACCGTACCAAAATTCAGAAATCCAAAGTTGGGCAAATTCCAGTGAAGAATCGCGCCCCAAGCGCGACACTCTAGGGGCGCACCATAGTGTTATTTTTGCAGTTATTCTATCTCAGTCCAAGACTTTTGGGTCTTAGCCCTATCTTCCTATACGTGAAAATACCTATGCTTAGCCATATTTCACCTTGAGCTTCAAGTCTCCATTCCAATCTTCATTAAGAAGTTCTACAATGCTAAGCTATGTGGCTCTAATCTATTGGGTCCTTTCACCCATGGTGGCCAAGCTCCCTTTTTACATAAAACTCATGTTTCTATGTTGATTTACTTATGGGTCTTACTTACTATGAATTTGACTATGAACTATGTTGGGGTTTATAAAAGTGTGATTGTTTAAGCATGTTTTGAGCTATGAATCTTTGATCTATCTTGAGATTTAATAAAGGGTTTTGATGTATATTGCATGAGGATATTACCAAGTGTTAGCCGATGGTTTTATATTAAAGTTACATGCGTGATTTCACTCTTGAATTGCAAGATTTTACACTAGCATTGCATACCCACTAAGTGTTTGATAAAATGTCTTTTCAAGGATTGTTGATGTTGATGAAGGACTTTTGTGTTACTTTACTTAACAAGTATGTTGTGACACTTTATGGGTTCCCAAACATGTTTAAAACTCTTGAAAAGCTTCCAGGATCTACAATAAGATTTTTGAACCTTTATACTTTGTTTTGACTTCATGAGAAATGTAGATTTCTTTATGATCCATTAGTGTGATTGTTTGATGAGCTAATAGGTACCCCTACCTAAAAGATTATATCATAAGGTAGGGAGAATCTACCGAAAAGGTCATACCGTAAGGTAGAATGACTCATGGTTCCTACCTAAAAGATTATATTGTAAGGTAGGGACAACCTACCAAAAAGGACATGTCGTAAGGTAGGATCTCTCTTGCTGATAAGATCATATAGTAAGGTAAGCACACCCACCTTCTTACCTAAGAGATTATGTCATAAGGTAAAGATACTTAAGGACTTCTACCGATGAGGCCATGCCGTAAGGTAGAATCAATTATGACTCTTACCAAAAAGATTGTATTGTAAGGTAAGAGGCATCTCATACTACCTACCCAAAGGACTATGTCATAATGTAAGAGTATCGGCAACACTCAACAAAAAGGGCTATACCGTAAGGTAAGTGGGTAACTACTTGGCCATTCTCAAGTATGTTTGTGTAAGGGTTGAGTATACTTATACTCCACATTAAGTTTACATTTCTTGATTATGACTAAGCATATTTTACTTCAAGTATTGATCATACATGTCATATTGTTATTATGTTATCTCTTGATTATCATTATTCTTTTTGACTATGTTGCCTATCTTTTGTTGCATTGCATCCTGCATACTTTGTACATTCAAATGTACTAACACATACTCTATCCCTACATGATGTTACCAAGTAGGAACCGAAGCTCTTGTTGATTCTCCTTCACGTGGCTAGACGAATTGCTCAAGTTAGCTTTTGGTGAGCCCTCATGTCCGGGGACAATATCTATATTCTTTCATGCTTATTCTTAGACTATATCTTGAATATTTAGAATACTTGTTGTCATTACTATGAGGGTGAGCCCGGTTACTTGTCTTGGCCCCGGCTAAGTTCTATGTCTAGAGGTGTTATTGGACAAGTTATGTATTATGCTTGAGTTTTGACTCATCTATGTTATTTAAGTATCGAACTCTCCCTTAATCCTAATTTTCCTTGTTTATATTTTCTCGTATTGTTTACTCTTGCTTCTGTGATGAAGGATGTTTGTATGATATGCTAAGAGGGTTGTTTGGGGTTCCTTCGAGTTCCCCATTCGCCGTGTCACATCCAGGCCCTAGTTTGGGTGGTGACAAACTTGGTATCAGAGTACTAGGTTGTTAATGGTCCTCGACATCCAACACATCGCGTTGATTAAAGTCTTATTCATGGTTGTGTTGTGCACCAAAACTATAAATAAGAGGCTATGAGATATTCTAGGAAATGTTTCCCTTCTTCTTACTTTATGTCATGCTATAGGAGTCAAGGTAAGGTTTTCCCCTAATAATTGTTCTTTGCTATGCTAGATCATGCCTATCCTAAGAGGAAGAAGAAATCGTACACTCAAAGGACAACCGGCCTACCCCACTCCTCAAGTTGCTCAATGTGAAGAGGCTACCGAGATTGAGTTCCAAAATGCTATAACCTTGTTGGCCCATGCTGTTATTAATTAAATCAATCAAGTGGCCCAAGCCCCTCATGCTCCTGCTCCGGCCTCTAGGGTGAGGGAATTTACAAGAATGAACCCACTGGAGTTCTATGGATCTAAGGTAGATGATGAACCCCAAGAGTTCATTGATGAGTTGTACAAGATGTTGTCTATCATAGTGGTGAATTCAGAGGAAAAGGCGGAGTTAGTGGTCTACCAACTAAAGGGGGTGGTTCAAATTTTATTTGTGCAATAGAAAGCGGAAAGGGGAAATCATGATGCTATTCCTTGGGAGGAGTTTAAGGAGGCCTTTCTCAATCAGTTCTTTCCTCTTGAGCTAAGGAGGCCAAAATGATAGAGTGTATGAATTTGAAGTAAGGGTCCATGAGTGTGAGAGAGTATGCCCTCAAGTTCAACCAACTCTTTAAGTATGCTCCATAATTGGTTGTTGACCCTAGGTCAAGGATGACCAAGTTTGTGATGGGGGTATCCGATTTGGTTAATGAAGAGTGTCATACCACAATGCTTGTAAAAGATATGGATTTATCTCGGCTTGTGACCTTTGCCGAACAGGTTGAAGGGGAGAAACTTAGGAAGAAGAAAAGCGGCGAGTCCAAGAGGGCCCGATTTGAGGGTGACTAGTTTCAATAAGATTTCAAGTCTCAGGGCCAAGGGTCCTCTAGTGCTCCAAACAAGAGGGTTGCCAAGGAAGGGGTACCTAACCCAAGGCTCCAAGAAGGTGGTGAGAGAGAGGCTCATCGTAGATGCCCAAAATGTGGAAGGAAACATGGTGGCACATGTTGCAGGAACACGGGTGCATGCTTTGGGTATAATGAGATAGGCCATAAAATTCCAGATTATCCATATGATCAAAACAAGAGTAAAGGTAGTGACGTTGATCAAGGGGGTGGTCCAAGACGTAATCGATTTTATGCTCTTCAAAGGAGGCAAAGAGGGGATGAGGTGCCCCATGATGCTATCGGTATATTAAGGGTTTTCTTGATTTCATTGTACATGTTTTGATAGTTTCGGAAGTCACTATTTCTTTCATTATTCCTTTTGTTGCTAGTAAGATTCAGGTGTGTCCCAAATGGTTATGCGAGTCTATTATGACTAGAAGGTCTATAAGGGTTGCTCATGTTCTCATTGCATACAGTCTTGTCTTGTTATCTTGGTTGAATTATGTTTGATAGGTTAGAGGCCTTGGGTGGTTTGGCTACTTGCATATCATGCTTCCAACAAGTGTAGGAACCATAAGGTTGTAATATGATGGTTAAGGATGGACAATCTATTTGACTAACTTCAATGGGTTAGTCACTTCTTTAAGATTGATCTTCAGTTCGGGTTTTGTCCCCAAGTGTCTTTTTAGACTAGGAGTGAGTATTTTGAGTTGAATGGAGTTGTTGGGTTGACTAATGCACCGGCTATGTCTATGAGTTTCATGAATAGGGTCTTTAATCCTACCTTGTTATGTCTGTAGTGGCCCTTGGTGATAATATGTTGGTTGTTTCCTGAGATGAGGGATAATTTGTGGATCACTTGAGGGTGATGTTGAGAATCTTGATGGATGTGAGTTTGCTTGCTAATTATGGAAAGTAGGAATCTTTGGGGTGACAAAGAGGGGTGGTTAGAGAAGCTCACCGGTTGACTTGGTTAGGAATGAGGTTGGATGAAGTTGTGGATGATGGTGGCAAAGTGGTGACTAGAGAGGTTCATCGATTGGCTGGATTGGGAGTTAGGTTGGAAGAGGTTAGCTATGGTGGTGCAGTGGTGGCTAATGGTTCTAGATCCTTCTTGGTTGATGAGGTGCAAGTAAAGCAAGAATGTGACCCTGCCTTGATAGAGTTGAAGACCTTGGTGAGAGATGATAAAGTGGGGGGAGGGGTTCCTCCCAATGGGGAGATGATGTCATTATATACTAAGGTAGGCCATGTTTGCTCGTGTTAAAGGTTGAGTTCACTTAGGAGTCCCACCCATGTAGGGTATGGTCTGGTTTGGCAAGAAATGGAATTGAGTTTATGGTTTGTGAGTCCTTATAGAGTGTTACGAAGGATTGGTGAGGTTGCATACAAATAGGGATTACCTACGGATATGGATAGGGTTCATCCGGTTCTTCTTGCTTCTAGGTTGAGGGGATATGTTGGTGACTCTAGTTCTATAAAACATTTTGAGGTTGTAGGCGTTATGGAGGATAAGTTGGCTTAGGAGAAAATCCCGGTGGAGATATTTGATGGATGGGTGGAAGAAGTTGATTACTAAGAATGTGGTGTTCATCAAGGCCCTTTGAAAGAATCATCAAGTCGACTTCATATTCTTGATCAGGGGGCAACATTGAGTGGATAATGGGTCTAACCTCGATTTCAGAGCAATCATAACAAAATTCAAAAATCCAAAGTTGACAAATTCTAGCGGAAGAATCATGCCCCAAGCGCAACGCACCAGCGGCGCACCACAGTGTTATTTTTTGTCCCACTTATTTTATCTCGGTCCAAGGCTTTTGGGTCTTGGGCATAAGTCTCCCCAAACATGAAAAAGTACCTATACTTAGCCATATTTCACCTTCATATCATACAAGACATTCCCAAATACTCTCCCAAACACTTAGACAAATATTTTACTCAAAATTCAAGGGCTCAAAACTAATTTCGAATCTTAAGGATTTCACTCAAGCTTCAAGTCTCCATTCTCAATCTTCATCAAGAAATTCTCCAAAGCCAAGGTATGTGAGCTTCAACCATTGAGTCCTTTCACCCATGGTGCCAAAGCTCCCCTTTTACATAAAACTCATATTTCTAAGTTGATTTACTTATGGGTCTTAATTACTATGAATTTAACTATGAACTATGTTGGGGTTTGTAAAAGTATGATTGTTTATGCATGTTTTGATCTATGAATCTTAGATCAATCTTGAGATTTAATGAAAGGTTTTGATGTACGTTCGAAGGTGGTAGTAACAAGTATGACTATGTTAAGCATGTTTTGAGCTATGAATCTTTGATGTATTTTGAGATTTGATGAAGGGTTTTGATGTATATTGCATGAGGGTACTACTAAGTGTTGGTGTCACGACCCAACCCCGTGGACCATGACTTGTGCCCGAATTAGACACTCAGACGCAAATACCAAACCAAACACAAACACAAACCAGATTATACTTCCAACAGATATCTCATTTACAGAAATTGCAGCAAAGTTTCCATTGTTTTATTGACTACCCAAACCCTACATACAGAAAAGTCCCAGTACACAACATATATACAAATATACAAGCGGGCCAAAAATTTGGTCACAGCTGCCATTAGTTTTATTAACTAACCAAACCCTGCATACAGAAAAGCCCCCAGTACACAACATATATACAAATATACAAGCGGGCCGACAAGGTCACCACTGCGATTAAATCGCCCAACATACCTAACATATGTACATAGTCATACCAACTGCTAAACCCAAGGTCACCACTGCGGTTAAATCGCCCAACATACCTAACATATGTACATAGTCATACAAACTGCTAAACCCATACTCACAGGTGTCCACAGACCTCTAACTATTCCAACAGAATCAGAAGACAAGACAAGTTCCCGTTGTACCCTCAAATGTATGCAAATACAAAATATAGAGAACTAAGTGTATATATACCAAGTGTTTGCTCCGAAGCAGAAGGAGCACTTCACAGTGCAGTCAGCGATCCTAAGATGGAGGGTCTCTCACTTGTATGGTTGTACCTGCGCGCATGAAATGCAACCCCGAAGCAAAGGGGGTCAGTACGAAATATGCACCGAAAATGTAAAGCAGAATGTACAGAATATAAAATAGAGTAGTAACTGAAACAGAATCATAGTAATTTAAATCATAATTAAAATATTAAAATACTTACTCTCAAAAATCCAAACTAGGGTAATAATTCACCACGGGAGTATGAAAGTCAAACGCATATACAACATCAAAATATTTCTTTTGTTTTTCAAAATATCAAAAAGTCCAAACTAGGGTAATAATTCACCACGGGAGTATGAAAGTCAAACGCATATACAACATCAAAATATTTCTTTTGTTTTTTCAAAATATCAAACTGTTACATAACGTACAGGAATGACGGTGAACTCTAAACTCGCGCCATACCACAACATCTTACCAGAGAGTTCAAATCTCCGAAATTTCCATCACTTATCAACCATAGGATAACTATACTCACAAATCCTAATACAAACATGACAAGTGCAAAAGTTGGGTCATCCGAATTACCGAATCGCGCCAACTATTATGCCGCCCGAATTACTGAATTGCACCCACTATTGGATCGCTCGAATTATCGAGTCGCGCCGACTATTGGACCGCTCAAATTACCGAGTCGCACCCATTAAGTATATGTCCTGGACTACCTGAATTGTCTGAGTCGCGCCCAGGTGCCACCAAATCCTGGACCGCTTGAATGACCGAGTCGTGCCCAAGCATAATGTCAACATACCAACCCTGGACCGCTTGAATAACTGAGTCGCGCCCAGATGTAATATCAACATCGGAACATATATACATATAAGGACAAAATCACTATCGCAAATCCCAAACATAAATAAAATATTCACCTTGAAACAGTCTGGTAGCAAATGCACTCCCTCAACATTGCATAATTACACAAAACAACATATGTATTCTCATATCTAGTTGACATGGGAAGAGGACAATCAGAAGTCAGCAAAATCATAGCCTAGAGATTAGCAACAAGAATCTACAGAAATATTTTTTTACCCCAAAATATAAGTGTCTAGAAACTATCTTACAAAAATGCAGCCGAAAATGCTATTCTGATAAAATATGATTAGCCACACAAATAACATTATAAATATCAAGTAAANGATGACATAGGAAGAGGACAATCAGAAGTCAGCAAACTCATAGCCTAGAGATTAGCAACAAGAATCTACAGAAACATTTTTTTACCCCAAAATATAAGTTTCTAGAAACTATCTTACAAAAATGCAGCCGAAAACGCTATTCTGATAAAATATGATTAGCCACACATATAACATTATAAATATCAAGTAAATACTATCATTTATAATGTCAAGTAAATACTATCATTTGGACTAATAAAAAAAATAGGATCTCAGATTAATCTCGAGTTTGTCATAGAACTGATCTTTCTAGAGGATAAGAAAAGAAGTATTTCAAGCAAAAGAAAATCCAGATAACAGAAACTATTTCAACACTTTTGCACAAAGAAATTGAGCACACAGTTATTGAAGTTTTACTAAATCTGATTATAGTTGGAGCTTATTCATTTCACATGGCCAAGATGTTGACAAACAGTAAGGAGAAATAGGTGTGGGTAGACAGTAGTAACACTCCAACAACAAGTACTCACTTCAGACTAATTCCTTTTTACAGAGCTATTGGAAGTAAAAAAAAAAAGGAAAAAGAGAGAGAAGCATTGAACAAATTATGAAAAACCTGGAAAACGAGAGAGAAGCAATGAACAAATTATGAAAAAACTTCACTTGCATCAGTTGAATGTGATCAAGAAATAGAGACAAAGTGTAAAACATTGAGGAAAACATTGCTTCTTTTCTGTTCATGTGACCATTTTATCAAACAAATGTTTAGTGACTTTCGTAAACAAGCTTATAGAGATAAAGATACTAATTTTAGGGTGTTACTCTATATGGAACTCCAAATATCAAAATTAACATGAGGACTCTCTATAATTAGATATAATCAGATATAGAGACATACATGCCTCAAGAAAAATAATCTGCGTAATTACCTTACACTGGTGGACACAGAAGCACAAAAATAATTCAAAAAGAGATACAATTAAGAGCAATGTATAGAACAAGAAAATAGAGAAAAGAATTAATCTTATCTCAGATCTGAACGGTAAAAATGAAATATCAAAGTACATGAGTGTAAACTCATCTGAAAAATTAAATTTTCGAACACAGAAGAGGAAATGAATCTAATGGACATATAAGCTCTACAAAATAACTTAGCATCTACATGCATATCTAACAAAACTCTTACTAAATGTAAGTGAAGTAAAATCACGAAACAACAATGATAAATCTAACCAACACAACATATATACAAATATACAAGCGGGCTGACAAGGTCACCACTGCGGTTAAATCGCCCAACATACCTAACATATGTACATAGTCATACCAACGCGGATCATAAAGTAGATGTTATTTCCTCCTATTGAAAAGAAAATCCACACTCCTGAAAAAGATTCGGAGCATCTATTCTTCAGATAAGCTTCTTAACTTTTAGAAACTTTTAATCTTTTATTACTCCACAAGGATCATTTTCAAACTATTTAAACACCAATTCATGATTTTAAANAAAGCTAAAAAGCATCATACCTTTCAAACCCTTTACTAGACCCAAATCTCTATAGCCGCAAAACCAAGCATTTTCTTGACCAACCAACGCCTCCACGTGACTTAAGGGACTCAGTATACCAAGCTTGAAGCGTCAATATAATTGAAAAATCAAAAAAATGCAATTTGTTGGGTGCTACTATAGCAACCCATAGCCCCCTCTATTTGTTCTTCAAGTTTTTTTGTTTCTTAGTGTTAAGTTGATCTTGTTTTTGAAAGAATTAAAGAGAATAACATATAGATATATTAGCTTTATCTTGACCCCACCCTACTACATACATGGTCCAATCAAAGCATAACACACATGGGGTGGGACAAGTCTTATTATTTCTTAAGACTCCTAATCTAGGAAAATACACTTTGGTCCCCAGACTTTTCCTATATGAACCAATTAAGGACATACAAAGATACAGTTAAAGATGTACGAATTCTAACAACTCAAGTTTTAAAAATTCCACTTGAATCTCCAAAGTTTCTAAAAATATCACTTTAGTCCCGAATTTTTCAAAAATGTAACATTGATCCCAAATTTCATAATGGTTCCATTACTCTACAATACGGGTTCTAATAGTTAGGTTATGTACAATAGATCCTTGTGGTCGAGCCCTTCCTCGAAAGTGCACCTGACTTGCCTATTTAATAATTAGCAAAGAAAAAATTTGGTTGCTGAAAAGAGGTATAATGATCAAATTTTTGTCATCGTTAAAGCTTTTTTATGACCGAATTTAATACGTTCGCTAAACTTTTAATGATGGAACTTTTAACGACTAATGATGGCTAGATTTTTACAAGTCGTTATTGACTAATAACGATCAAATTTATACTTTTACCGATGGAATTTCCCCTCGTTAAAGACCTATTTTCTTGTAGTGTAAGTCATCATTCCACAAGAATACTTACACATATACATGCTTTCAAGAGAGGCATGATACCTCTTCCTAATAGCCAAATAAGACTTTTGGTGACTTTGAGCCATCTTCAACTTCTCCCTAATCAGCTTCACCTCATATACATGCTTTCAAGAGAGGCACAAGTCATTCCAAATCATTTCAATGCATATTTAGACTTAAAAATCAAACATTCTTCATAATCATTCATTCTCGGGCTAAAAAGCCGAATCACAATTCGATCTGTACCTTTCATGCATAGGAATAACTCATTCACTTAACAATATGGTGCAACCACCCAATATGCTAAAAACGCCAATAACAATAGACTTTTATATGATCACATTCTTGTCATATCCATATATGTGAACTTAACTCACCGAAAATATTTTTCATAATAGAGCTTAACTCGTCGATTCATTTTCATAAAAACCACATGTGAGCTTGCCCCACCGAATCATTTTCATCAAAATCCAATGCTCATGAATGCATGTGTCATGAATGATATGATGTCATGGCAAATATAGATTCAATCTTAAATCAACAATACAATATGAAATTCAAGTAAATCCGTAAGTAAAATCCATTCAAATAATAATTTAGATTACCCATACTTAACCAAACTTTAAAGGGACAATACATATTAAAATCCTCATAGTACTAATACAATTCAACATATTAGGGCTTATATCACTTTAAAATCAATAATAAAACATAGCTCATATCTCAATTGAATCAAATAAATAATAATCTTAAAAATTCATAATTAAAGTAAGCTTAAATTTCATAAATCAAGCGTAAAAAAAGTTTGGGTCTTTATGGTTGAAAGAGACCACGAATCAATCCGACATACCTTAGCTAACCAAGAAAAAACAAGAAGAATTTGATGAAGAAAAGAGTCTCTCCTTGATTCTCAAGCTAAGTCTTCACTAGAGTGTTTGAGAGGAGTTCTTAAGAGAGAGTTTGAATATAATTCTAAGTGTGAGAATAAATTTCAATAAGAGAAGAGCATAGGTCATTTGAATGTCTTTAGATAGCATAGAAAGTCACAAAGTCCCTAAGGAGTAGCCAAAATTATAAGAATGCCATTAATGAAATGGATAGAAAAATGTTGTCAGGGGTCCCATGGGAGGGTCATATGGTCTGTACAAGGTCATAAGGACTGTATACCCTTGCATGATCCAACACTTAGAAAAATATCCACTTTTGAAGGTCCGAGATGATAATTCCATACTTAGAGAAAAATTAGCACCCACACCCATGTGGAGGGCTTCATGACCCGTGTAAAGGTCATATGGACCGTCTGGCCTCCCATGATGCCTCACTTAGAAGAATTCTCCAACCACATAGTTCCAAGACGGTGATCCCATACTTAGAAAATTTTCACTCCAACACCTATATGGAGGGCCTCACGGCCCATGAGAAGGTATATGGGCCATGAGAGGTTCATGTATGATGTGCCTTAGCCAAATTATGGTTTTCAAGGCCAAGGTTCCATCACACAAATAATCACACGGTCCATAAAGTTCTACATGGACCGTGTGGGATTTGTATGGTGCGACACTTGGTCTTGAACTCCAAGCTAAGGCTAAGACATTAAACCCAAGGCCAAGTGCCACCTAAGGCACCTCCACACAGCCCGTGGTGAGCCACACGGCCCGTGGAGGTGACCATAAGGTGTTACTTTGGTCAAATACATTTCTAAACCAAAATCCATGCACCGTTAAGGTCATACCACGTATGGGTCCTTACATCATCTCCCCCTTGGGAACATTCATCCTCGAATGTGCTAGAACAAGGCTTGACTTAGAACATGAAATATCCAATACAAGATACAATGCATAATTCATTACTTAAATATCATAAAGTCATTAAAACTCATAACAAGGCATCTTTAAATCATTCAAAACACTTTTAAATCATTTTCATGCACATGTATGTATTGCATGTCATGAAACACAAGAGTGAAAGAATTAGAGCCTCTTCGAAGAAGGAAGAACCTAATACCTTAGGCTTGAGTAGATTGGAAAAAATAAGGATATTATCTCATCATGTCTAACTCTACCTCCCATGTAGCATTCTCTGCATGTTGATTCCTACAAAGCACTTTAACCGAAGCCACATCCTTATGGCGAAGCCGCTACACTTGCCTAAGATCTCAACCAAGACTTTATCATAAGACAATTTCTCCTCAACCTCAATACCTTCCAAAGACACAATGGTACTAGGATCACCAATCAATTTTCTCAACATAGACACATGGAAAATCGATGAATATAACTCAAATCCGGAGGCAAATCCAATCTATAGGCCACATTCCTAATCCGCGCAATAATCTCATAAGGACCTACATACAAGGGACTCAACTTGCCCTTTTTACCAAAATGCATTACACCCTTCATGGGTTAGACCTTTATATACACCTAATCACTAATATGAAACTCAAGATACCTCTTCCTAATAGCCAAATAAGACTTTTGGTGACTTTGAGCCATCTTCAACTTCTCCCTAATCAGCTTCACCTTCTCTATAGCCTCTAACACCAAATTTGGGCCAATCAATTCCATCTCTCCCAACTCAAACCACCCCGCCAGAGATCTACATCTCTTACCATAAAAAAACTCAAACAGAGCCATACCAATGCTAGCACAAAAGCTATTGTTATAACCAAACTCAATAAGTGGTAGATGATTATCCCAATTACCCTTGAACTCCAACACATAAGCCCTCAACATGTCCTCTAAAGTTTGAATTATCCTCTCCGCTTGTCCATCAGTTTTAAGATGAAAATAGGTACTTAACTTTATCATAGTACCAACTCATCTTTGAAATGACCTCCAAAAATGGGAAGTAAATTGATTTCCACAATTCGATATGATATACCTAGGCATACCATGCAACATCACAAACTCTTAGATATACAACCTTGCATAATTTTTGGCACTAAATATAGTCTTGAAATATAGGATATGAGTCGATTTAGTCATCTGATCAACAATAACCCAAATTAAATCGAATTGCTTCCGAGTCCTAGGCAAACCAACAACAAACTCTATGTTCACATTTTCCCACTTCCAAGTAGGAATCTCAATATCTTGAGCCAAACCACTGGGCCTTTGATGCTCTACCTTTACTTGTTGACAATTAGGGTATTCAGATACAAACTTAGCTATATCTTTTTTCATACCTTGCCACCAATACACTTTTCTCAAGTCTCGATACATTTTAGTAGATCTTGGGTGAATAAAATAGTGAGAGTTACGGGCTTCACTCGTAATCACCCTCCTAAGATCATCAACATTCAGAACACATAATCGGTCTTGGTACCAAAATACACCATCTCCTTTTTGGGAGAAAACCACAATCTATTTTTCGGCGACAACCTTCTTCAATTCAACCAATGATGGGTCCAAATCTAGCTTAGCCTTGACGTTAACAACCATAGAAGATTTGGCCCCATTCTGAACATGAATACCACCATCATTAGAGTTACCAAATCTATCCAAGCGATGAATATTCTTTGCGAACTCCTTCTTCTCTTCATCAATATGAGCTACAGTTCCCATAGATAACCTAGTAAGACCGTTGGCTACAACATTTGCCTTGCCGAGATGATATTGCACACTCAGGTCATTATCCTTAAGGAGTTCACACCATCTTCTTTGCCTCAAGTTAAGATCTCTTTGAGTGAACACATATTAGAAACTCTTGTGATTTGTGAAAACATCAACAGGCACCCACAAAAATAATGTCTCCAAATCTTCTAAGCAAACTATCACGACCCAACCCCAGGGCCATGACTAGTGCCCTGATTAGGCACCCCGACGCAATTATTAAGCCAAATTTCCAAACAGACGACTTATGCCACCACAAGTATCAAACGTATTATCCAAACCGATCAAACATATTCAAAAATTATTATACAGGTCTAATTAGACAACCTGGC